>JAJMLV010000007.1:28354457-28364795 GCA_027123465.1 Erythroxylum coca | reverse complement strand
CAGTGTAATTGAATTCAATTATAATATTACTGGATTTGTTCCAAACAGTGTAATTGAATTCAATTATAATATTACTGAATTTGTTCCAAACAGTGTAAATTGAATTCAATTCAATCTCATTATTGTAATTGATTTAAATTCGTTAATAAATTCAATTCGAAGGTTTTCAAACAGCCTGTTAGTTTCTTTTCTTTATTTCTTTTATCTTTAATTTGAAGGATGTTTGAGGGAAGGTTACCTTGTCTTTTAACCGTATACTGCATTTCATTTTAACTTGTCTTTTATTTATTAGCCTCCGAGCCAATCTGATTGGCCCAAACTTTTAATTTGATTTTATTATAAGTTTAATCTTTTTAATGATTTGAATTTAATTATTAGTTTATTAAATAATTTATTGAAAATTTTATAATATATATTTAAAATATTATTTAATATATAGTTAAAAGATTATATATGTGAATTTCTTTTTATTAAAATAAAGCTAATGAGTAGGATCAAATGTAATTTTGTGGTCTAGACATCACATTATTGAGCTCAAGTAATTTAAAGTCTGATCGGATTAAAGTTCAAACAATTTTATTTTGACTTCAACATACTTGATAATCTTGTTCTATCTCGTTGCATCCAGAAGTAGTCCATAAAACACCTACTACCATTAGATTAGGCCAATTTTAAAAATGCTCTTGCTTAAGCAATTATGGAATTTATGACCATTAATTGCAAGATCAGAAGAGCCCTTGAGCATCAGCATACTCAAAATTTTGACTTTTAACTTTCTGGCAATGTTCTTGCCATTAATATGATGAAAGAAACCACAAAATGAGAAATTTAGAAGCGAAAAGGTTTATATAACACTGATCGTGTAACGTATCACTTCACTTGCCATTAATTTGATGTCACACAAAACTGTATCCAATAGAAGACAAGGAGTTAATGTAGTTGGTAAGGAGATGAATTAGCAGTTCTTGTCAAACAGTGCTTCATTCATGCAAGTGTGAATTCTGTTGCTTTACAAGCAAATCCCAACTCATCAGAGCTCTAAGCAAACACTAGACACTACGTGTACAGCCTTTGCACTCTTATCTGGTCACATCGGTCTTCAATTCTTTTCAAGTCTTTACCTGTACACCAAAAGAAACTAACTCCAGAATTCTAAGACTAATGTCTAGATTGTCGAATCCTACTGGCAAAATGTAACTAAACCCAGAATGTTCAAAATATTCAGTGTCTGAACATTGCCCTGGGCTTGTCCTCAAAACCTGGGGGCATATCAGCTTTCTCCCTAGCTTCAGAAAGTCTACCAAGTGAATTTTGTAAATGATCAGCAGAAGGCAAGGTGGGGTTAATCCTCCGAACAACTTCTGGAGGTATATAGGAGATCCTTTTATCAGTATTATAAGACACTTGCTGCAACTTTTGAAGCTCAGAGCCCATTTCCCTTAGAGCATTTGATGCAATGCTGTGTAAAGTCTCCAACTTACGAACAGGTACTTTTTCAATGCCTTCATGGTGTTTGGGAACAACTACATCAACTGTCCCAATAGGCTTTCTATCTTCCACGTCAAGTTTCATATCTTCATACTCACAGCAATCTGTGTTTGCACCTTCAGACTCTTTGTATCTGACAGAAGAAAGTATTGAAGATTGATCTTCAAGCATCTTGCAAAGTAATCGGTGACCTTTTGCGTGACGGAAGACTCCCCATAAGAAATGTTTCATGCTTGAACTCGCCATAATAGCTGTAAGAAGAAGATTTTGCATCAGATTAAGGAAGATGTTCAGAAAAATATACTCACTTGGTTTGCATATTCTGCTACACATAATGTTATGTGGACTGCCACATAACTCCAGCAGCAGTTTAAGAAGCAAAGGTCCTTTTCTTTCCCATCATTGATCGTGACTGTGTATGTGTGGGTTGGAAAGGGGTTTTACCAACTACGACAGCTATTTAGAAAGCAATGTTTCTCTTTCTTGCTTATACATGCAATTTCTATGTCTACATCTTTTCAAAGTAAAACTGAGGTGTTTATTATTATCCAAATCGGTATCATGAGTTCTGAAGTTCTTAGTGCACCTTATTAAAAAATCAAAGTAGTGCATACTGAGATAAGATGTATGAGGATACAACCAAGGGGAAAGCTATAAATTAGGAAACGGGGATTTATATCCAAGGATTTGATGATTGCAGCCTTCTCTTCTCCACCTTATCTTCCTTCTACACATGATACACTCTCAGAACCTCACTTAATTTTGCTTTTGATTGTACGTTTCTCCCTTCTCTCTTCTCACACTACTGCCAAAGTCTTTCTTTACTCCAGCTTCTCAGATTACAATGAACTAATGAGCACATGGATTATAACAATTAGGTCATCCATCAATGCCATAATTAAACTTAATGATTAGGATAATATCTAAAGGAGCCATCATTTATATAAAAAAAAAAATTTAGAGACTTCAAATAAGAAGCCTCTGGGAAGCCTGTTTCATGGAGGACCAGGAAAACTATACAAGGAAAGAAAGCTCACTCTGTGAGTTGAAATGCAACTGGTTAGATGTAAAAATTAGCAACTCCACATCATCAATACAGCTTATCATCGCTGAGTTCTTCATTTTCATAAGCTCAAACAGGGTTTCTTCAGATCTAATATGAGTTCCAGAGTGCATATCAAAGTTAACAACAAATCTCCAAAAACTTCAAAAATTAAAACACAAAGAATATATGATGACGCTAAAAACTGATATACCTCTCAATAGAAGAAGAGGAAAAATAGAGTGCGATGTCATGGAGTTCGGGATAATCACAATGGAATAGATGTGTCAAAACAGGCTGTTGAGGCACCAACTGAACCTGAAGGACTTTAGGCATCTTGAGTGAAAAATTGTAAGCCTTCCTGTGTACTCTGGATGAAGGATGAGCATTAAATCCACAATAAAATTGACCATCACGATAGAACTTGAAGCCTCCCCTACAAAAAAGGAAGCATAATAGGCGACGGAAATTATATATTGACTAAAACAATTAAAGTATTGCTTGATAAGCATCATATGCTTCTTATTTTGGCCAACAAAAGGAGCTTCCTAGACATGGCAGCATGGCTCCTGGCCTTATGGGACTGACGGAAGATAGATGGAGAAAATAACATTAAAAGAAAACCTTAAAAGCACTTTGATCGAAATTGTAGCTACAAAGAGGACTAGGAGGATTTGGAAGCATTTTATTTTCGAATCACAAATTATGAACTTGTATTCCAAGAAACTAAATCATCATAAAGTCAACGTATTCAGTGCACAAGGCTCCCCGCTTTACAAGGGTCCTAAGAGAGTCATAATATACACAACCTTCCATTTGTATTTTTACAAAGAGGCTATTTCCGTGACTTGAACCTATGTCCTTATAGTCACAAAAGAGCAACTTTACTAGTTGCTTCAAGGCTCACCCTCTAGCTAAATCGTCATGTGGTTAGCAAAGAGACTGATTAATCATGTTGTGAAAATCAACTACAAAGGAGGATCACTAATGGTCACATTTAAAGGATTTAAAATTATTGATTGTTAATTCTCATGATCAAGATAAATAGGAGTAAAAACTAAGTACAAAGAAGGATCACTAATGGTCACATTTAAAGTACTTAAAGTTATTGATTGTTAAGTTTCATGACGAAGATAAATAGGAGTCAAAACATTTTAAGGACTTCAAATTATTGATTGTCAATTTTCATGACGAAGATAAATAGGGGTAAAACTCGTGCTTAAGAGAAACTCTAATTCCATAACTACAACTTTTCCATTCTAGATACCAAACAACAGATGCCAACTAATACATGGAGAACCACAGGAATTTATAAAGTCAAAGCAGAAAAAGTATAGGGTCTCCCAATAATAATATCTCTTTCTTTCGAAGACTACTGTAATCAGGATTCAGGTTACGCACTTCCAAGTAGCACGCCGAGCAGGAAACCAAGGACGATAAACATGTAACTTGGGCAAAATAGACAGCAGATCTACTTGATTAACATCCAGGTGCTTTGTGTCAGCAATGGTGCTTGAGTTACTAGCTGTATACAAGAAGCAAAAGAAGGAATAATAGGTTGACTAATTAGTCATCAAATCAAAGTATTGCTAGTGAAGATCCAAATTAGGAATTATATCAAATTGTTATTTTTAGGAACCAACTTCATTTTACTACTACAGTGCAAAGGAAGACTGAAAAAAAAAACATCTAAATTCTTCCTTTCAAAGCTCCAAAAACATCAATTTACTCATCTATAGTATCCAAAATATCAACTCTCAGACAGGTAGACTAAAAAATGCCTTGCCTGAACTAAAATTTGGGGTAGAAATCACCAATTCTTTCTCCATTTCCATGTCTATGCATGTATGTGCAGTTTCACCTTCCTTAGCAGATACAGTGATGTTTAGCTTCTTGATACGAGAATTCCCAGTAGAAGCTAGACCGACAGTTTTTTCTGGCCAATTATCACAAAAGTAATGCATTCATCGAAAACTACAATTATATTTTACAAGTACTCATCAAACTACCGAAATCAGTATTCACTAAAAGCAAATAAGAAGGCATTAGTTTCAATTTTCTCATCCCATTTAAAAGACCAAGAGTTTCCTCTTGGTTGTACCGTTAGAGTATCCATCACAATTTAAAAACTTAATTTAGGGGAAGAATGCAGAGTAAAATAAGCTGATTAACCTCAGATTATACGAAAATGACCAGATGGATGTACCAAAATTACCAGAAGAAAAGAAACATCACATCATATGATGGCTACACCCCTTAGTAGAAAAAAATAATTATTATTACTACCTAGATTTGAGCTTCAACTAACAAGTTCTACCGACATATGAACTTACGTCAACCATAATATATTAAACTAATACGTACAAGTTGCTTAATATTCTAACATAATGAGTTTCTAAAAGTCGCTGAGACTTCACTCAATTACTAAGGGTGCAGCCATAACATTGAACTTGACCAGGTTTGAGTAAAATATCAAAGAAATTCCATCAACTGTATCAATAATCATGGTAACATGTACTAACTTGGAATATGTCTGTGTTTTCTTGTAGCTTTCTTGGCATCGGCATTGCAACTTTCAACTTTTTTTGAAGGTATATTAAGTTCATATATTTTGACACCTTTAGCCATAATTGAGTCGGTTCTTTGTTGTTTCTTGCTTCTGTGTTCCTCTGCAGGAGTGATAGGAGACGATCTTACTGTAGCACAAGGCATTGAGATTAATGAGTGAAAATTGTCAAATACCTGTATGTGCTTATATAAACAGAATACAGTTCATCTGAACATGATAGAACTCTAGCTTTATAAACTAGAGAAAGTGTATGTTATTGAACAGATAAAAGGCACTCTTAACTAGAGAAAGTGTATGTTATTGAACAGATAAAAGGCACTCTATTGCTATTACAAGGGTTATTCCACAGGACACCCTTTCCAGAGCTAAAATGCTCCTCAGAAAGAAGGAAACTCTTTCTGTTTACAATATCTCTCTTCTTACTTTCCAATCCCCTCTTCCCTCTCCCTCTTTGCCCCAAAACTACCCACTGAGGCCATTACGTTACAACCCACCAACTCAGCCACTAACTAACTAACTAACTCCTCTCTGCCCCCTCTTTCTCTCTCCTCGAGTATACTCTCCATATCCTAGGCTTATATACGTCTCTGTTATTCTCCCCCTTCCTAAATTACCCTCAACCACATTAGTCCTAACAGAACATTTCCTTAAATGAATGGAACACGTGATTGTTTCCCATCCCTCATAAAATACTACAGTTTTAGTAGACAAGTTGGGCATCGAACAAGAAATATCAAATATAACCTATAGACTTAATTTGAATGCCTGGAATTTGGATGTCCACTTCCACTCCTTCCTCCCCCACCCTAACCCCATTGAAAGAGTATTACAAATTGAATGTCAAAACGCCAAGTTAGACAAACTTCAATCTAGTCATGTTTATCATGCCGGCACAGACAAAAAAATAGAATGGAAATATAACATAAACTTTGTCAGGTAGAGCGTGGAATAAATGGACATGCAAACCAACAATCTGTTATAGATGATTTAATTTCAAGTCAACTACTTTAGATGGTAGTTTCTTATATGAAACATTGACAACTTCTCTATTCACATTAATAGACTTTGTACGTTGATTTTCATCCCCAATTTTACATACTTTCTTATCCTAGAATCTCACCATCATTATGCTCAATACAATCAAGAACAAAATGTTCGATATCGTAGAAATGCAATGACGTTCCAATAATTTATATTCATCAAACTTTTGCATATAGAAATTGAACACAAAAGATAGCTTACAATATTACCTTTAATCATTTGCGGCGCCAGCGGAGTGGTTACACTAGTCAATTGTGTTGCTCCACTTGCAGGCTTTGTCAGATGTGCAGGTACAATTCGGGCCTTTGGCTTTGGATGGGGGTACCTTGAAGTGAGATTTGAAGAACCATGTTTGTATCCAGAATTAGTCTTTAATGGTGATTGTCTTTTTGTGGCTCCTGAATCCAGTCTCATGACTTCTTCAATATCAAGAAACTTCACCTTGCCAGTCTTTGGCTTTCTCGAGTGATTGTTTCCAACCGATTCATCAAAGCCCTTTCTAATGCCTTTATCCATATTGTTCTCAAATACATTGTAGGAATTCTTTAACCCTTCTTTCCCACCATGCTCCCGTAAAGAAATGTTATTGTTAGACGTGCATTCATCGCAAATCCATACGTCTGGGATTTTGAATCTTACTTTCCACATGCAATAACTGAGAAGTAAGCAAAATAGGCAAACTTAGAAACAATCCGCATGTTTCATCACACTACAAAACAGAACAATTAACTGAGAACAGACGCATGTTAACACAAAATGACAAAAGAAAAACTTTGGACCGCCCATTTTATAGGAGTAGTAAAACAAGCAAAAATTTGAACCATAAGCCTTATAAATCAAAACCTAACCACAACCATTTCAACCTATAGAAGTCTATCCAATTTAATATCCATAAAGGATGAGAACAAGAAGTCAATCAAGCAAAATCCAAAATGAAGGAATTTATGTACAAAGATGACAAATCACACCGAGTATTGCGCACAGATACTCATGGGGAAAAATAGGCAGGCAGGTGGAAACGAGAAGGCAGGCCAAGAAACATGGATGTAGCATCTTACACGTGTTCACGGGTTATTCTACATGCTGAGCAAGTCACTATGAACTCCTGATCACCAACACCACCACATATCTCACAACGTTTCACCTGCATATTGAAAAAGCTTCACTTGACTGAGAGAATCGTAGTTCCGCAAAACAACAATAAAACAATGTCATGACAGTCGCTTCAGGCAGAAAAAAGTTGGGTAAGTTCCATATAAAGCATTTCATATTTGGAATGCAGAAGAAGAGAGAAACGTAAACAAAATGGAGAGAATGCACAGAGAGGTCTTGTGTTTTTCACAACACCAGTTGGGTCATCATCAAAGTGTGAGCTTGACGTGGGACTTGGGGGTTTGTGATTTTAATTTCTTCGTTCATTTGGTGGTCCCTTGGTCCTTGAGGAAAGACGAAAGAGTACAGTTGGTTTTCAGTTTTCAGAATATGGCGCTCGAGCTTGAACCTTCTCCTCGAAGTTGTCTCGTGTATTTTATTTAAAATAATTAATTTAAATATTAAAAAAATTAACTGTCCCACCCACGAAACATGTGTCAGCCCCAACATAAGCTTGCCACAGAATGTCCATGTACACACTCCTACGCTCCAAATGCATCGTACACTTTTTTTTTTATTAGTCTATTAAAGTTTTAATTATAAAAAGGTACCTTTAATATATTTATTTTTAGATTAATCTTCACTCATATTAGATAAACCTGTAAGAGGTAAAGTACTGGCCAACTCGATACCTCTAATTAAAAGATGAGAGTGTTAAACTACTCACACCGACTTGATTGACCTTCTTTATTCTTTCCCACGAAAACCCATTTGACAGTAACATAAGCTAAGGGTGCCAAATTACCTTAAAACGTCCAAAACAAAGGAAGCAATCAATAATAATAGATGGGTAGTACTAGGAGTTATGATTTTCCGTCAAAGATGAAAGCCTATTTGAGCGGTGCAAAGATGATCAGGAAGAAGAGTTTGTACCAGAGGTTAGGCAAAATTGGACCATAAGGTGTGAAGCCTAGTCCTCTGCAATGTTAACTTTTCTCCAGAAGTTTGAGTCCTTCCGCATTGCTGCTGCTATAGCCATTAGGCACCCTGAACAGTTCTACTTTAACGTCTGATTTCTCTATGAACATTCTCCATGCCTTAGAGAGTAGCTTTGCATTCCTTAACTACTACTGACGCATTAAGGGTTTACTTCTTATATTTAATCAATTCTTTATTTTATATATTTTTAGATATAGATGATAAAATTTATAAAATAAATATATTTTTTAAATAAAATTATGATTATATTACAATAAGAGATCATATTATATTTATGTATTATTCTTAAGTTATTTGTAATTATTATTTTATTAAAACTGAATATTAATAAAGCGTAAAAAAGGACTAGTAATTATTATATTTCTTTATTATAAAAGAAATAGTCAATCTCGTACATTAAAATATGAAAATATTTAAATAAATAAATGAGTATTTATTAAAAAATAAGTTTACTAAACGGATTTTATACGAAAAATTCATTTGAAAGATTATTTATATCTATAAAATTTTACAAAAGAAAGGAACTTTAAAGTATAATCATCACACCTTTAACAAAGTTGCTTTAAAAAAGTAAAATGCTATAAGAAGATAAAATCTTGAATAGTAATTTGTGAGCAGCATTTCATGTAGAGACTACTGTACTATAATACTACTTGTGATTTATTCTAGTTAAGGATATTATTAGATATAAAATAAACTATGGAAATAATTGACTTATCAATAAAGGAATTATGGTCATTGTTCTTAATTATTATTGATTTTTAAAAATTATTGATAAGAATAATATTTTATAAAATAGTTTACAAATGTTATTAATATAATCAATTATTTATGATGAAAAATTAATATGATTGAACCCGAATAAAATAAATATCTATTTTATACTTTGTATTTAACTAAAATATTGTATGATAAAAATATTAAATTATACAAAAAATCATACAAATACATAATAAGATTAATCAAAATTACTTTAAGATTCTTATATCATGATGTATTTTTTGATATTAATACGAATAAATAGATATAAATTATTTAATTAGTTTACAAATATCCGTGGTGGGGGCTTGGTCCCTAACAAGAAAGAAGATAAAAAAGCATAAGAAGACAAAGATGAGAAAGAAACGTTTAAAATTCCAATAAAGATAGATTTGATACCATAAAGGTGCATTGTAAGAGGGAGAAATAATGCTGTTCACTTTTTATTAGGATTATTGAAGTACATATATGCAAGTGTAAGTCAATTTTTCCAATAAAGATAGATTTGACACCATAAAGGTGCATTGTAAGAGGGAGAAATAATGGCTATTCACTTTTTATTAGGATTATTGAAGTACATATATGCAAGTGTAAGTCAATTTTACAAAAGGAAACAAAATTATAAAAGGCTGATTGCTGGAAATAAGGCAATTAGAAATAAAAAAAGTGGAAAATTTTAATTTAAGAAATTTCTTATGTTAAGAATGAAAAGACTAAATTTAAGGAATTTCTTTATAGCGCGAATTTCCTTTACCATAAATAACCTCCCTAATTAGGCTTAATGTTTGTTTGGATAAGTTTTTAGGAGGTCAATAAATATTTTTCTCCACCACAATTTTTTTTAAATGAGTGTTTGACTATAAAATAAAAAGAGCATTTTTTAATATATACAACTTTTTTGGTAGCTAAAATACAACTTTTTAAAAAGCTCAAATTTGAAGCTTCTCAAAAAAATATTTCAAATGATTTTTTCGAGTAAAATTTTAAATTAATTAATGAATATATTTTTTTAGCTCCTTTTACCTATATGTTTTACACATAATTCTCATAATATTCACAAACTCATCTTCACATTTACTCAACTTGATATTTATTTTGGGATTTACATAATATTATTTGGTTTTTATATATTTTAATATTTATTTTTTATATTAATTTTGCTTATGTTATAATCCATATAAAATTTTTTGTTAGTTATATTTTCATTTATGTTCATATGATTTAAAATTATATAATAATTAATATATTGTGCTTTGTATATTGTTTAATATATTAATATATTATGCTTTGCATATTGTTTAATATATTTTAAATAATATTTATATGCATAAATAATTTTTATTACAAA
>JAJMLV010000007.1:28278769-28293839 GCA_027123465.1 Erythroxylum coca | reverse complement strand
ATCTAAAACCACATCCGCCTCATATGCAATATATTCAAACACCTAATCAATACAACTTAAGGAGGATAAACTATTAATTAACAACTTTTCATAATGAATGTATTTCCTCCTTGCAACTTTTATTCAAACTCACATTTTTATTTTCTTTTCTATCTTTTTTTTAATATAAAAGTGATAGAAGTTACATCAACATATGATTTTAACAATTATAACCAACTAACATGTATGCATACCCTCACACTTAGGCTTTTGTATAATCACATTCATCAAGAATTAACAATTCCTCTACTAGCCTTAAGGCTACTCATTTGGTTAGGTGCATGTAATGTGATTTATATAAAAGAAAAGGCTAATAAAGCTCAAAGGGGGTTAGTAAAGGAAAATTCACATAAACGGGGTGGTTATTTGACTAATGTAGGTCGTAATCAACAAAGAATGCCTAATCATTTTCATAAAAATGCGTGTGATAAAAATGTTCTCATGAATAGAAAGTCAATACAAAGTAAGGATGTATATGTCATGAAAGTCACACAAAATAGAGACAGTGAGATTGATATGAATATGTCAGTCTAATACGACTCAAAACCTCACTAGTTTTTGTCAACCACTAGTTATGGCTCTTCTAAAGAATAATGTAGATTAACCAATCACAAGAGCAAAAGTACATGCTAAAGTTACCATGGAATTTTCTAGTCAATTCACACTCTAATTATGACTAAATAATCTTATAAGCAATTAAAAAAGAAAATTTTTTATTTTGTTCGTTTGATTTTAAAAATCACCTAAGAAGTCACATAAGTAACAATTAAGCTCAAAACATGCATAAAAGCTAATATCAAATTAAGATCGTCACCCCTCACACTTAAAACTTAATTTGTCCCTAATGTAACATCAAATGCAAGAAATAAGGCATTTAAGGAAAATAGCAATTGTGAAAATGTACAGAGACAGAAATTAACTTCCTTTGGGTTGCCTCCCAAGCAGCGCCTTTGTTTACCGTTGTTAGATTGACTCCACATTGTGTAGTCTTCATAATGAGAGTTTTCTAACCCTATCACTTCCACATCCTCCACTTGGAATCCTTCATAAAAGGGTTTTAGTCAATGAACATTGACTTTGAATTTCTAGTTTGTTTGTAAGCTTTCAATTTCAATTGCACCATATGGAAACACATTAGTAACAACAAGACGTCCAATCCAATGGGAACACAATTTACCTAGAAAAAGCTTAAGTCGTGAATGGTAGAGAATAACTTTTTGTCCAACCATAAAATTCTTCCTAACAATCATCTTATCATGAAATTGTTTCGTCTTTTCCTTGTAAATATCTGCATTCTCATAAGATTCAAGTCTAAGCTCTTCTAATGATTGCAGTTGTAGTTTCCTCTGTTTACCCACCTCATCCATCTTCATATTGCATTGCTTAATGACCTAAAAGGCTTTATGCTCAATTTTTACTGGAAGATGACGTGGCTTTCTATAAACTAGCCAGTATGTAGACATGTCAATCAGTGTCTTATATGTAGTCCTATATGCCCAAAGAGCATCATCAAATCGTTAACTCCAATCTTTACTATTTGGGCTCACCAGTTTCTCAAAAATGGACTTGA
Organism: Erythroxylum coca; assembly: GCA_027123465.1. NCBI lineage: Eukaryota > Viridiplantae > Streptophyta > Magnoliopsida > Malpighiales > Erythroxylaceae > Erythroxylum > Erythroxylum coca. Next base: position 28,292,230 of record JAJMLV010000007.1, on the reverse strand, counting down.
TTTCTCTATTTGACACCTCTTCTTGCACGTTCGTCTGTGGATGATAGATCGTAGACACCTTATGAGTGACATGGTACTTCTTTAAAAGGTTTTTTACCAATCGGTTGCAAAAATGAGTAGCCCTATCACTAATCAATGCTCTCGGTGTTCCAAACCTAGCAAAAATGTTAAACTTGACAAATTCTGCAACAACCTTAGAATCGTCAGTCCTGTTGGTTTTAGTTTCCATCCATTTAGAAACATAATCCATAGCCAACAAAATATAAGCAAAACCAAAAGAAGAAGGAAATGGTCCCATAAAATCAATGCCCCATACCTAAAAAAGTTCACATGCAAGTATTGTAAATAAAGACATTTGACATTTATGGGATAAATTACCCTGTTTATGGCATTGTTCACATGCTTTACATAATATATAGGAGCCTCAAAAAATATTTGTCCAATAAAAACCACATTTAATAATTTTTCTATCAGTTTTATTAGGCTCATAATGACCACCACAAGCAGACGAATGGCAAAATTTTAAAATTGATTCATATTCATATTTAGGCACACATCTCCTAATCACTTGGTCAGAATAACACTTCCACAATTAAGCATCATCCCAAATACAATATTTTGACTTTCTCTTTCTCCTATTCCGTTTAGCCTTACACAAATCATTAGGTATCTCATGATTCACTAGATAGTTCATAATATCTGCATACCATGGAACCTTACCTTGAAGTGTTAGTAATTGCTCATCTGGAAAGAATTCTTGCATTGGTACTGAATTCTCCTCCTTCAACACTCGACTTAAGTGATCCATAACCGAATTCTCTACACTTTTTTTTCTTTGATCTCCAAATCAAACTCTTAAAATAAGAGAGTCCATCTAATCAGCCTTGGTTTTGCTTCTTGCTTCAATAAAAGGTACCATAATACTGCATAATCAGAATACACATTCACTTTAGAACTAAGCAAATAAACTCTAAATTCATCCAAAGAAAACACAACAGATAAAAGCTCCTTTTTAGTGGTGGAATAGTTGTATTGAGATGGATTGGGTGTTTGGGAAGCATAGTAAATAACATAAGTCATCTTTCCACATTTTTGACCAAAGATGGCACTCATAGCAAAAATCCTCACATCATACATAATCTCAAATGGTTGACTCCAGTTAGGTAGTTGAATGATCGATGCTGAAGTCAAAATTTCTTTCAACTTGTCAAATGCTTCCTTGCATCCCTCATCAAACTCAAAGGGTACATCCTTTTATAACAAATGACAAGAGTTTTGTTGAAATCTTACCGAAGTCTTTAATAAACCTGTGATAAAAACCTGTATGACTAAGAAAAGAACAAACTTTCCACTCATTTATAGGGTAAGGTAAGTTTCACACAATTTCTATCTTAGCTTTATTGACTTCAATTCCTTTAGCTGAGATTACATGCCCCAAAACTATTTCCTATTCAACCATAAAATGACATTTTTATAATTGGGAACAAGATTAGTTTCGATGTAACATTTGAGTACACAATTCAGATTATCCAAGCATGCATCAAATAAATCCCCATAGATAGTAAAATCATCCATAAAGACCTCAATAATGTGTTCAACATACTCAGAGAAAATACTTACCATGCAACTTTGAAACTTGGTTGGGGCATTGCAAAGTCCAAACAGCATCCTTCTGTAGGCAAATGTACTAAATGGGCATGTGAAAGTTATTTTCTCCTAATCCTCCGGAGCTATCACAATTTGATTACATCCTGAATACCCATCCAAAAAAAATAGTAAGATCGTCCCGTAAAATGTTAGGGCATCTGATCGATGAATGGGAGTGGAAAGTGATCCTTGTGTGTAACTTCCTATAATCGATACACACTCACCATCTATTTGAATTCTAGTAGGCACAAACTCATTATTCTCATTCTTCACCATAATAATCCCAATTTTTTTGGGTACTACTTACACTAGACTCACCTATTTACTATCCAAAATTGGATAGATTATACCAACATCAAGCAACTTTAAAATCTCCATCTTACCTTCATGTCAGCTATGGTCCACCCTATAGATGTGATATGGTCCTTAAGCACTTGAATGAGCTATTCCTCTTGAAGTTTGGTTAAGTTCCTAGATATGATTACCAAAAGTGTTTCTCCTTCTCCGAAAAACACGTATTTCATGTGCTCTGGTAATTGCTTCAATTTAATTGTAGCTGCTCGAAGGTAAAGATTTCGTATTAAATATTAGCAATTCAATATTTTGAAATACATACCTTTTTGGTATTGTTTGCAGTGGTTATAATGCTAGGACAATTTCTTCCATTTCATCTGTAATGAGCAAGTTAGAATTTTGCAACATGTTTTCCATTAAACTCATGTAAAGAATGATTTTCAACTCTTCTCTACCATCCATATCAAAAATTTCTTGAGACAAAGAATCAACGGCATCAATTGACAAAATAGAATGAACATCATTAGGGTACCTCATAGCTTCAACATTATTAAAGTGAACAATTTCACCATCAAACTCCATAGTCAATGTTCCTGTATCCATATTGATCTTCATCTTTGATGTCTTCAAAAATGGTCGACCTAGAAGGATAGGTGCAAAATTAGATGAAGGTTCTCCCTCCATGTTCAACATATAAAAGTTATCTAGGAAAACAATTCGTTGACCTACATTAAAACATCCTCTACAACCCCTTCCGAATAAGCATTAGATCTATCAAACAATTGAATTATAAAACGTGTTTCGTTCAACAATCCCAAATTCAATGAAGTATAAATGGAATATAGTATAACATTAATTGAAGCTCCTAGACCTAACATTACTTTTTCAAATTGGGTATCACCAATTTTTTAGGGAATTGTAAACATACCTGGATCCTTACACTTTGGGGGAAGCTTTCTTTGAATGACTACAAACACGTTCTCCCCCACACTTACTTTCTCGTCTCCCCTTAATTTCCTCTTAAACATGCATAACTCCTTGAGGAATTTGGTATATCAAGGAACTTGCTTAATGGCATCAATTAGAGGTATGTTCACTTTTAGTTTTTTGAACATCTGTAAAATCTCCCTATCTTGCTCTTCTTTCTTCGATTTAGCAAACCTGCTAAGAAAAGGAGGCAAAGAATTAGTAAAACTTTTAATTACAGGAGATTTATAATTTATCTGAGTTCCTGTTTTCGCTTCTTTTAGAGGCATTTCAAGTTCTTTTTTTAGCTTCTTCCTCGTGACCAATAACAGAAGTATTGTGTGGTGCCTCTATTTCCTTAACACTTCTCAAGGTAATAGTACTTGCATTCTCTTTCAGGTTTACAATTGTTTGAGAAGGAAGCTTATCTGAATTCTGATTCTTCAATCGACTCACCACAGTAGATATATGACTCAGTTGATTCTCCAAATTCTGGATGCTAGCTCTTTGGAATTGTATGGCATTATTTTGGAGTTGAGTGTATTATGAGTTAATGTTTTCATCATTTTTTCTAGTGAAGGTCTCGAACTTGATGGTTAAGCTTGTCTTTGAAATGGTTTTTGATAGGAATCTTGTTGTTGTCCTTGCTGCCCATAAGTGTTAAATAGAGGATTCTTCCATCTTGAGTTCTATACATATGGGTTTCAAAGATTCCTTTGTAGTTGACCTAGAAAGCTTCCAAAGCATTCACTTGTTCTGCAGATGTATCTAACAAAGTTGGACACATATCAGTAGGATGTCCTGCCATTGTGCAAATTCCACATATATTTACTTATTGAGCACCACTTGGAACCATTTGCCTAATTGAAGATGTCAACCAAGCCATTTATTGCTCCAATGTAGTAATAATAGCTTCATTAACCTTAAATGATCTGGTGTCCTCTCGAATACTGAATTATCAGGAGTTAGCGGCCATATTGGAAATAAGATTTCTAACTTCAATAGGTGTCTTGTCCACCAGTGCTCCTCTGCTTGCTACATCTACCATATTTCTTTCTTGTGGCATAAACCCCTCATCAAAATATTTTATCCAGAGTTGCTCACTAATTCGATGATACAGATAGGTAGATCACAACCTCTTGAAATGCACCTATTACTCATTTAATGTTTCCTTATGATGTTGTCAAATTACATAGATCTCCTTCCAAATATTTGTAGCTTGAGACACAGGAAAGTATTTTTCCAGAAAAAGTCTTTGCATCTTATTCCAAGTGGTAGTTGATCCGGAGGGCAAGTAATAAAGTCAATCTTAGTAGTGTCTCCCAACAAGAATGGGAATGCTCTCAACTTAATATGCTCTTCTTGCACCCTAACTGGCTTCATGCTAGAACAGACCACGTGGAACTCCTTAAGATGCTTGTGAGGATCTTCACCTGGCATACCATGAAAAGTAGGCAAAAGATGAATAAAACCAGATTTAAGCTCAAAAGCAACATCAATAGTAGGAAAATCAATGCACAACGATTGATGATTAAAATCAGGGGTAGCCAATTGTTTAAGAGTATGATCATTATTTTTCCCATCCATGTTAGAAGTAGTATCAGAAATCACTAGAAGAATTAGAAAGTAAATCTAAAGTTATTTGAATTCCTAGTGAAGAGTCAAGTTTTCTGTCAGATGATGACAGATCCTCGGAACTTTGTACAACTTGTCTTCTCTCTCTGTGTAATGTTCTTTCAAGTTCTAGATCAAATTTCAATTCACCAATGAGAGAAGATCATTTCATGCACCGAAACTAACCAAACAAGAAAAGCAATTAACCACAATTAAAAATAAAATAAAACAAACAAATTAAAAAAATAAAAGGATATTAATCCTCGGTAACGACGCCAAATTTGGTTGCATGTCGTAACACTACCAAAATAACTAGACTAAAATTATAGTTAGTGGTAAGACTAAATCGATCCCATAAAGATTAATTCCAATTAATTTCCTAAATTATTTGCATAAGCAAAACAAGGGGATTTTGGTTTGAAGCAAATTAGAAGACAAAGTAAAATTGAATCTATAAAAACAAATCAAATTAAACAACAACAAAGTGATAACGTTGATCAATGAGTGGAAATTCGATTATTTGGTTTAACCTCAACCTAAGCACAATTTTGCAAATGTTGTTGAATTATAATCTTTACACCTCTCTTAAGACTATTGATCGTGAACTAACAATAAGCTCTGTTAATTCCAGTTTTTCATTAGATCATAGTTAATTAAGAAGAACTTATTAATTAACCCTAACTATTGGGAAACCTAGAACAAGCTCTCTAAGTTTATCTAGAAAACCGCATTACAAGTGAGAAAAACAAACCAAACTAAATAAAAATCGCATAAGGTCAGATTATTTAACTTATGTTACATTATCTCTAATGATTTAATACGGCTAGTTTCCACATACGACCTTTAATACGACTATTAGCTTTAAAATCATTTTCATACAATACCCAATCAATCCATACAAGATAACATAAACAATCTTAAAAGAGGTAAAGAAAACGATACACAACAACAATTTGCTTAATGTGCTCCTTGGCCTCGATTGCACCTCCGAATCAGTGTTAGGAAAGTTAACCTTTCATCTCCATCTTTAAGCTCTCACCATCGACCATCCTCTCCGTCGCCACTATCGGTGTTAAAGGACAAAGAATAACCGAAGAGTATTTTTGGCTAAGTCTGTCCCCAAATGTCCTTTCTATCATCATTCTCTTTTCCTTATGTAGTAAAATTTAGGTTTGAACCGAGTGTCACCTAGCCATTAAGGACATCTGGCTTTCTTAAGTTAATTCTCACAGTATGAGAATTCACAGTTGTGCAAGCCTCTCATGGCTGTGATAGATTTCTCACATCCATGTAAAAAAACGTTTGGTCATACGACTTCTCTGTTTTTTTGTTCTTTATTTGACATTCTCTCTTGCCTCTTCTCCTTTCAATCCTCTTCTTCTTCATGCTCTATGAATCAATAGAAATTGCAAATTGAGAAGATGACTTCAATGATATGCTTTCGGGTCACTTTTGCTTATTTACTTATGAAAACTACCAAAGATCAAATATGAGTTAAAATGAGTATCGTAAGCATTTCTAAGGCATTAATCACTAAGTGTAGTATATTAAATGAATCAAAATTTAAACACATATCACCCAACAAATGATGAAGTAGATGCAGAAACTCCTATGGTAGAAGAGGAGTCAGATGAATAAGAAGTTCCAACCTAAAAAGCTCCACAACAATAATTACCAATTGCAATGAGAAAACCAAAAATGAACACTCAAGTACCTGCTCGATATATTAATATGATGCCTTGTGCATCTTTAGTTGAAATTGATGCCATTCATACCACTTATAATGAAGCAGTTCGATGTTCAGAAGAAGATATGTGGAGGATAGCAGTGAATGAAGAAATACAATTCCTTCATAAGAATTAGACATAGAAGCTAGCTAGTCTCCCGAAGGGAAAGAAGGCAATCGATGCAAATGATTATATGCAAAGAAAGATGGATTTCTTGATAAGAATGATGTTCACTACAAAGCAAAGCTGGTGGCCAAAGATTACACTTAGACAAAGGGAATTGATCATAATAAAGTTTTTTCTCCAGTTGTAAAACATTCCTCCAATCAAATTTTGTTGGCTTTGGTAACACATTTTGATATGGAACTAGTTCAATTGGATATAAAAATAATGTTTTTACATGGAGACTTAGAGGAGGAAATCTATATGCTAGAAAAGAGAATATGGTGTGCAAACTTGAAAAATCGTTGTACGGATTAAAGCAATCTTTAAGGTAGTGGTACAAGCGATTTGACAAGTTTATGATGGACCTGAAATACACAAGAAACAAATACGATCAGTGTGTGTAGTTTTGCAAGCTATAAGATGGATCCTACATCTATCTTCTCCTGTATGTTGACGAAATGTTGATAGCTTCAAAAAATCTAAGAGAATTTGAGAGATTGAAGATTCAGGGATCTAGATGAATCCAAGATGATTCTCAACATGGAGATAAGCAAAGATAGGGAAATGAGGAGACTTTGACTCAAATTTAGTATATGAGAAAGGTACAAAAATGTTTTAGTTTGAATGAAAAATCAAAGCGTGTTAGTACTCCACTTGCTCCTCATTTCAAGCTCAGTGCATCTTTGTTTTCAAAGAATGATGTAGAACGGGAACATAAGTTAAAAGCACTGTATGTAAATGTTATTGGTAGCTTGATATATGATATAGTGTGTACAAAGCCGACATTTCACAGGCAATTGGGGTTGTAAGCAAATATATGCATAATCCTAGAAAGGAACATTGACAAGCTATGAAATGGATTCTACGATACATTCTGAACACCACAGATGTTGGTTTGGTATTTCAGCGGGATAAGTAAGGCAATCAATGTGTAGTTGAATATTATGATTCCAAATAATATCGGTGATTTGGATAAGTATTGATCAACTACTGGCTATGTGTTTATTTTTACAAAAGTATCAGTTTGAGGTCTACCTTACAATCAACAGTTGCTTTGTTGACTACGGAGGTAGAGTATATGATAGCTATAGAGGCTGTGAAGGAAGCAATTTAGCTTCAAGGATTGCTTAGTGAATTAACGGTTCGAGAGAAGCACATCAAAGTGCATTGTGATAGTCAGAGTGTAATCCCTTTAGAATCCTTTTAGCAAAGAACCAAGTTTACCATGCAAGGACGAAGCATATCGATGTCTGTTATCACTTTGTATGAGAGGTTCTGCAAAAAAGTGCAGTAGCAATCCAAAGGATTAAAACCACTAAAAATCCTGATGATATGTTAACAAAGGTAGTGATTGCAGTCAAGTTCCAACATTGTTTAAGCTTGATCAATGTTGCCCAAAATTGAAGATGGACACTTTGAAATGCATTTGAAGATACTACTAAAGATGAGCTTTATAAAAGATTTGAAGATGTGGAATTCGCCAAGGTGGGGATTTATTGAATTGTCAACAATTGTGGCTCATCCTACAATTGCAAATCCCACATCGGGAAAATATGGATTTGTGGGACGTTGCTTCCCTTATAAAATAAACCCTCCTTTAGTTTTAATTATCCCAAAATTGTCTATCTTTCCTTAAGGCAAAATTTCTCTCTTTCTCTTCATAATATTTCATTTGTATTATTTCCTTAAAATAGTTAAACATTAATTTAATAGTGTCTGAGGACGTAGGCATAATTGGTCAAACCTGTTAAATTCTAATGTTCTTTATTTTTTATTTAATAGCTATTATCGGCAATAGTTGTAGTGAATTATTGTGCTATTAAATTACACGTCTAGAAAAATTTTGTCTAAAGAGATTAGGTTTTAAGGAGGACTGTTTGTGATCCTTCCAGTTTTTTATGAGAATTTACCTTATGTGATTTTTTAGTACAATCATTCATAGTCTATTCACTTACGTAATAGTGCTTGAGGTGAATTTGTTATTATTGGTAAAAATTAATCCGAGTTTCCGCAACAAGTTGTTTTAGTCGATTGGTTAATATTTTAGGAAAATTGCGTGTAGAAGGAGAAGATTGAGGTGGTTGCTGCTTCTTAGGAAAGCAACACATTGCTTGTCAATTTTTTTTAGTCAAAAACACTATGGTGTAGCTTTGTCCTTTGACTTCAATAATGCAATTGTTTTGTTGTGATACCTTACTGATTTCTACCGACTAAAATGGTCCTTTTGTAAAATGACAAACTTATATGAATCTGTAGCTATAAAATTTAAGTTGTTTTCATATTCTGTAGATTCCACTTTAGTGGTTGAGTGTACGCAAAGTCTCACGAGTCTACTTCAGCTGTTGAATTTACCCATTTACCTTAACTGCATAATGCTGCAGAAGAGCAGAGAGAGATAGGTTAAAATTTTTTTTTTTTGGGTTATTTGAATTTTTTAATATTATTTTATTAAAATAAGATGTAAGTTTTGTATGACATATAACATCTTACACGTACTAAAATGCAACTATATAGCTTGTCATATCGTCACGCTACAATTTTTGTTTCAAACTAGCTGGTAACCACAACGTAGAGCTAGTTACCACAAAAGGGATTAATGTATCAATTTGAACGTTCGAGTATCTTCCAAACTATTTACAGTTTAAATACAATAGGAAGGAAAGAAAAAGAATTAGAAATAGACATGTTTTTCGTCTAGAGTGGACGTTCCCAAGCCCGAGTTAATGTATTAATCCCATTCGACGTCAAAGAATCCAGCATCTTTCATCTCAGAATAATACGCATTCTCCAATAGAAAATCTTCCTCCTATGAAGATGTCAAATGAATAGTACATAATTAAGGTCATCAAGATCTCCACAGGAAATATGGTAGCACAATCAAGAACCACAAGAGCAAAAAGAAATTCACCTGGAAAAGATCTGCTAGGAATGCCACGTATAGGATGGGAAGATAGAAACAGTGATAGCAGATAACTGTGAAAATGTACAACCTGCAGCAGACAAAAAAGACCGGAATTTGGAAAGGCTCTTTGAAAGGATGGAAGTTTATGTATAGTTTTTGTTTTTAAATAAACAGGTTTTTCACAAGTACCAAATGCCGATGCTGGCGCCAATTCCGGCAAACCCACAAGCAAACAATGCCGCAGCATTTAAGATGAACATAACAGTAACATAGTTGTAAAATGCTGGCCTAACTGTAAAAAGGGGGAAGATGTCAAGTTCAATCTGATAAAGAAGATGAAACAACATAGTTATTGTACTCACGGGGTAAATTCTCTCTCAATTTTGAGAAATGCACAAATAATACATATCCATAAACGCCAGCCAACAATAATTTGTGTATGATCCAAAAGCCCCACTTCATTCTTTGTGTTGCATCAACACCATCAATAAAGAGTGGCACACCAAACCCAAAAACATAAACAACCTGAGAAAGAATAGCTACAAGTGGTGAAATGGATACACTATAAGTTAAGTTTGATACAGACAACATCGAAATAAATGGTTGACACATGATAGATGATGTAAAACAACTATTTACCCACAAGGATAAAGCCTGTCAAATTAAACAGTTAAAATGCTACAGAAAATATAGGAATTGTTTAGAAAAATATCTTACGTATGAAACTCGTGAATCTTAAAAGTTGAGAACATAAATATAATATATAGAAAAAAAATAACTGCTCAAGCTTCAAGTAAACACTAAATCAATCAGTTGAAGTGCATAAAAAGCCTTAGTTGGCTTATGAAATTTTTCATACCGTAAACGAACTGATATAGCCTCCCAAACCCTACCAAGAGCATTTATGAACCTAGAGGCAGAAAGTACCTTCAATTTTCCTTTCAACTTAATAGCCTAAATACTCTATTACCATTTTACCACCTCGATTAATAGTAATCAATCTCATAGCAGAGAATTAAGAAACAAGAAACTCAAAGGTAATAGTGAAGAAATAATGTTATTCACCATTAGATGTTTCAATTATAAGAGTGAAATTGGATCTGGTACCATGTAGAAGTAGAGTTAAAGAAGAAAGAAAGGGAAAAGAGTGTACACAAGTTGTAGGTGGTTCGTCAGTGAACTTAACGTCTACGGACACAGACTACAATAGAGAAGAGCAGCCAAGTGTTTTACTCATAAAGTTTAGCCCATTTATTTATTAGTAATGCTATAATATCTATAATAAAGTAATACAATATTACTACAAAATATCTAAACTATTCTATTATATGATACAAAAATATTTCTTATATCGAATATATAATAATGCTAAATTCATCTCTCTAGTATCTTCAACAAAAGAATACACAAGAAAAACTGTTATAGAGTAACAGAGCTCCTACTATGCCCTTTCATAACCCCTCAGTTTTTCCGGATCAAGTTTAACATATTAGAGACATGCCTAAAGATCTGCCAACATAAAAATTCTTCTCAATGGTACAACCCCCATAAGTATTCAACTCACTTGGTTTCGAGCGTATGAATTCTTGATGTAACAAAAGACTCATCAAAAGAGATAAATAAAACCACAATGTTCACACGCCCTTATACTTTTGATCCAACAAAACATAGTCCAGATTTTCATTCATCAATTATTATGCATTTCCGTTAATGCCTTCTGTTTTTCTCTCTCTGTGAATCCATACTTATTCAGTCTTACCACTAGTTAACAAATTCAAGTGTAAATGCCACACTCTAACTAATCTAGCCTTTACAAATTCACCTTAAAGTATATGGCAGAAACTTGACTGTGAATCCTGTAGCATCATCATCACTCTTTTCAAATTGAAGAAACACATCCAAAAACGGGAAATTCTAATCACTATCTCCATTCTACTACTATTCCTGGTATATAAAATTATAAATCCATAATCATGGAAAAGTCTCAATGATTTCAGGTTGATATGTGTGTATAATTCCAGTTGGGAGACAATTTAAGCCCATATTCAAGAACGACATCTTTCATCAAAATATTTCAAGTTTCCATCAACCAATTCAAAAAATTGTACTAGCAAATGCTTTTTTTTCCTGAGTGAGTTATCAATCTGCAGTTGGCATGTTGGGCTTGTTTATAGATTCTATTGTCATAACATCTTTCTCATACTTCTTATATAGCCTTGTATAGGATATCTTTATAAACCTACAACATGAAACTAATACCAAAACTGAATTTGCTAGAGGTGCAAAACTGGTCATTCTGAATTCAGTTTGCCTGGTACTACATGAATTGACTGCATCAAGCTGGCTGCACTACCCTGTTATTTCCTTAACACAAAGAAATTGACACTGTAATAAGTATGCAAGAAAAAGGAACTCTTACCAATGCAAGAAAAAGGGAACTCTTACCATAAGTTGAACCTTTACACCATGAAAAGGACCAACAAACACAATAAACCTGAAACTTTCAGCATTTCTCTCACTGACTAACCTTGGAATTCTCAAAACATATCGACCTAGTAATGCTTATTGTCCAAAGGTCCATTCTGAATATTGTAAAAAATCTGTTTTAAGCAATTAAAAACAAAAACACGCAATACCTTGACAAGAATATCCACAACAACAGCGACTCCTGAAACAACAAAAGTGCGAGCTAAGGCTTCCAATCGACTAGAATAATTATCTTGCAGTAAAAATGCCAGTATGCTGATTTCCATGAACACCATGCTAGATGCAGTGAACAATGACAACAAATTCCAAGCAATCTCCTTCGCAGGAGTGCATTGCCAAGCCTGTTTGTCAAACAAAAGAACGGGCAAGAAATATATCAATTGGAAAAACAAAAATTCAGCGGAGAACATTCTCCGAGGCCAAGAGAATAGTCTATCCACAAACTCGTCCAGAAATTAACTCTACAAACTCAATCCACACAGAAATCACAAGAAAATGACCTGAAGAGAGCACCAAGCGAGATTGAGAAAACTAGCGAGCAAGAGAAGAGCATAATAGGAAATCATAATAAATGACCTTCCACTCCAAAGCTTCCTCACATTCCTCTTTGCGTTGATCGCTAAGTACAACAAGAACAGAACTGCCGCCGCCACGAGCACGATCTCGTACCATACCAGGTGGCATTTCTCGCCTCCGCCACCTCCGGACAACGGCGACGAACTCTGTCCGTTTCCGTCGGGAAGAGTCGAGACTTTTGGTGGGAGAGAAGAATAAGAAACGTTAGGAATCGATGTCAGTAAATTCATCTCGAGAGGGGAGGAGATCAATATGTTATAAGGTAACCGTCGCTTGGACGGCTGTAATTGCATCATAAGGAGGTGAGCATTGGGGAGTGTATGTCTGCTCGATGTTCTACTAGTGTTACCCGCCGAAGAAGAAGAGACGATGAACCAGAACAGAAGTCAATTTTCGTTGGATCAACGGAGATTAGGTAGTTATGTATAATTAGCTTTACGGCCCGTTCACACTTTCACTTTCACTCGACGTATACGTTTTCGTTTTTTTATTTTTCTTTTTCTGAAAGGAATGGAAATTATAACAGACTATACGAGACATGTACGAAATGTTTAGGATCAGAATTTCATCATGGAAATTAAAGTAGCTTAGCTATTAGACCCTAAGTTGTCGTATCGGGATCGTGCCAGTATTGATAAGCTTTGATTAGTGTTTTATATGCAGAATAACGGAACAAAGCAAAGACTTGTGAGGAAGTAACGACAAAAAGAGACAATGTTAAGTGTTGGTATTTATTGGTGCGTATTGACAAAAATCTTGAACGAAATAGTGAAATACTAGATTTAGATGTGAGATTGAAAGAAGACTTGAGGCAGATATCAAGTGAAAGATTAGCTACATTACACGCATGATAGGAATATGCGAAAATTCTAAAGTGACTTAGCAAGTAGATCAAGCATGGTGCGAGTTTTTTGAGAATTTCGGACCTTGTACGAGTTGACTTAGCTAAGGCTAAGTTCTTGATGGACTAAGGACTTAGTGCCTGTTTGGTTCGACTTTTGAAAGCTCCAAAAGCACTTTTGTTCACCGCAACAGTCATTTTAAGGAAAAAATGACTGTTTGGCTGAAAACTTCAAAAGTGCT
>JAJMLV010000007.1:28183893-28202485 GCA_027123465.1 Erythroxylum coca | reverse complement strand
CCCTTTTTCAACCATATCTAACATAATACTCATCAAATTAATATTTCCTTTTTACAGAACTTATATGACACATTTTTGAGCATTTCGTAAGAAGAACTCATCATCCAATTCTAAGTCTAAGGTCTTCAAACAATTAACTTTCAGTTCTCGTTTCAATCTCGCTAGTATTCTGAACCAGTCTCAATTCGGGGCCTCTTTCACTTATTTGGCTCACCCTAAAATCGTGGAAAAATTCTGGGAGACAGTAGACATCTGGATCTACAACTTCTATGTTTTGGGTTTCGCAAGATTCACATGGTAAATAGCTCAAAAAAAATGAACAAAGAGAGTTACGAATCTGTCTCTATGACAGCTTAACCTTCAAAACCCTAGGTTTTGGTTTAACCCCCCAAATCACCATAAAAACGAAATTCCTTCAAGAATAAGTGTCATTAGACATCAAGGAACAAGAATCCATCATCCAAATCATCAAACTCATACATTCCCTCAAATGGGTTTCACAAAAGAAGAGAGAAACCAAGATTTAATCCATAGATCTAAGCAAAGGAATGGAGGCTTACCTTTTTATACCACCCAAATTGCTTGAATCTCCTTCCCTTTCATGTTACAAAAGTTGAAAAGCTTGGAGAGGAGCTCCCATGGAGGTTTCGTGAGAGAGGGAGAAGAAGAAGACAATTTTTTTGTCTTATTCTCCAACTAGCTCCTTTTATATACCTCATGTCCACTTATTTACAAAATTGCCACTCTTGTACTAGTTTTTAATCATCTGCTCGTATAATTTCCTATGACCACTGGAAAAAAATGTCATACATCATTAACTTGATATCAATGAAAATTATTATTCACTATCCTGATTTTTAAGGACATCAGTCTCAAATACCGATTGATTTTGGTGTACCAAGTAAACTAGATACCGGGTATTACATTATATCAAAATTATAATTAACACAAAACAAAGGAAAATTGTAAAAATGAAAAAAATTGTAAATGTGTTTTTAAAATTTTAAAATAAATAATCTTTTTATTAAAACGGTGTAAAAAAATTAAAACAGGTTTTCTACTTCCTTTGCGCGTCTCTTTTTCTACTCTCCTCTCGCTCAACTCTCCTTTCACATATATCACAGATTTTGTTGAAAGTTTCCACGAAATCTTGTAAGTTAGCAAAAATTTTTCATTAAAAGCTTGACATTTGCGAGCATTCAAGTTGTCATTGTCTTTGTTTCTCCTCTATTCCTTTAATTTCCGCATATTCTTATTTTTTAGGGTTCTAAAAATTGTCCCATTTCTTCAGCTATTTTTTTTCAGGTTTTTACGTCATCATGCCTTTGAGATCGAGCAAAAGTGTTGAAGAAATTGAAGCTGACCTGAGAACTGAAATGGGCATAGACATGGCAACCGATTACAACGCATCTTTTCCTATTTATTCGACGGAAGAAGGGTTGAGATATTTGGCTCTTAAAAAAAAGTCGATTCCCATTCTACGATATTTCGATTTCAACCTCTTAGAATAGATAGGTTTAAAAGATAAACTGATGACATTCTCTAATAGAGGCATCTGGGGATAGTTTGTATAGATAGATTATCCCATTTCTCTTGAACTCACATTAGAATTCTTGACATCATTGAAGTTTCAATCAAATAAGTCCAAGAAATTTTGGTTTAGATTATAAGGTCAGCTTTATAGATTAGATGAGAGCTTATTACGGGAGCTTTTCCAATTTCCTAGGACACAGGTAGAAGGTTGCCATCAGACCTTCTCAGCTATAATCTATTGGAAGTTTCTAACTAATTTGCCTGAGTTCGATCCTCATAATGCATCGAATTGTTACATAATTTTTCCTGTTCGATTACTGCTACATAAATTCATCTTTTATGTTGTCTTTGGGAAAAGTCAAACCAATAAATGCTCAACTAAAGAATTGTCCCTATTATATTGTATACATGAAAGGTACATATCTAACATGTTCGTTCATTTTTTCCAATCTCTCATTCAATCTATAACAAAGAAAGGAACATGGCTAGGAATGGGCTATTTAGCTACTACTCTAGCCAAGAATTTTCAGGTTGATGTTAGTGGGTAACGTTTATGAAGCGTGAGTTTTTTGACGTGCCATATTTAAGACGCGCAGAAATATTGCAACATGATAAAATGCAGCTTAAAGATCATCGGACACATGCTATCTATAAGTTAAGGTTCTCAAGCGATGCTTCCAGTTTTGCACCTCCCAGCGTATCGTACGAATCAAGCGAGGACGAAGGTGTACCAAAGGATTAGGAAAGAGTATACAAATTGTTGGTTAACACTTCCAACAACACACAAGAAGAACTTAATATGGTGAATGAACAAATGCAATTGATAGCCCACGAGCAGAGTGCGATGAATGAACAAATGCAATTGATAGCCCGTCAGTAGAGAAAGTTGGAGAAGAAAATTCATAAGGCTAAGGAGATGCAAGGACTTCATGTCCCATCTCCACCTTCATCACCTCCACCTTCATCACCTCCACCTTCTTCATTAATGTAAAAAAAATTCTTATTTTTTGTTTTTGTTTTATGCATTTCCTTCTTTGATGTTTCTAAATTTTTTGTCATTATGCATTAGTATTAATTTTGCGCAGTCTTCAATAGTTATGGTGTTTGTTTATACTATATTACGTTGTATATTAGCTTAGGAGTTGTTGCCTACAAACTATATCATAATAGAAATAGGATTGAGTGATATACTTAAAGATTGAATTAGGCAACTCTTTTGGAGGACTGGGACTGATTAGTAGTAATTATATGCAGACGTTGATGCTAGTTCTATTTGGTGATTATTGTGAAAAGAAAGGGAAAAATAGGAAAAAGGAAAGAAAAAAGAAAAGAATGAGATACCGTAGCAATAAAAAACGTAAACAATACAGAAGAAAGAAAACAAAAAGAATGAGATGCAAAACAACAAAAACTAAGGAATAATTGCTAATATTTATTAATATTTTTTGAGATATCGTAGAACTCCACAACACTCCAAAGCTAGGGAGAAAAATAGTGTTTGCATCAACAATTTTGGTGGTAGAAAGCTGCCAAAGTTCCATTGCAACAATAGTATGGAAGCTAGCAAGTAGACAGTAGCAATGCCAACACTCTAAGTCACTCTATCACCCGTTGAAATACAACATAGAAAACAAAACTTCAAATCCTTTCGACAGTTTTCGGTAGAAAGTTTTATTAGCAGTTCTCTATCCTTTGAACTATGTTATATCTTTCTGAAGTTTTATTTGATAATAGGACATAAAAACTTAAAAATAAATTGGCCGTCCATACTCGATTGTCCAACAAATGTTGAAGCAGAAACATACTCATACTATGCTGAAGAATCTTTATTACGATGCAACAGAAAAACAGTTTGAGCAATTAGGTCAGCCTGTAGGTGCAGCACTTGCCTTTTCTTCTTTTGTTAGAAGACATACCAGATAACTACTAGGATCTCTAATTTCACTCGGAACAGAAAATAACAACCTATTCTTTTAAGCTCAATGGAATCATATCCACAAGAAATAGAATATATGGAAGATGCAGTTATGTCATCCCATTCTAAACTGAACAAGCATACGAAACCATGACCCTATTACCAGTTGTTAACTGTGCTTCTTATATTTTCAAGGAAACACCTGGACTTGGGCCAAGTATGTTCAGTTTTTGGAGATATAACAAAGAATATCACGTATGATAAAGTCAAGATTTTTAAACTGGAACCCAAGTGGTCCATAATATGCATGACAATTGACAACCCTTGGATGAAGACAATTTCTCATGGGAACAACGTCAATGTGGCACAACTCATGGTTAATTACTTTATAGAAACATGAAAATGGAATTAAGGATCCTATGGATGACGTTATCCTCAAATGGGTGACACTAGGAATGTCAATGACTTGTGCCGATGAATGTGCTCAAATACGCAAGTTTAGGAATGTCTTTAAAGCAACATGACAATAGAGTTTCCAATCCAACGGTATAATTCCAACTACCATATGTGTTCCTAGAATCTAAATATATGATGACTGAATTTAAATCTGCTGATTTATGCTCAACAGAAGTTTTAAATTTTTTTTGCACATAACAGTTATCAAGTATCATCTTTCCTATCTTCTTTAGAAAATATTGGAAGACAAACAAAAACAGAATGGAAGACAATAGAAAACAATCTGAGTACAGAAGTAACACTCACATTTTATGACATCAAATAACAGAAAAGCCACAAGTTTCAATCCTCATCACTGTCATAAACAACAGCCATGCGCCGATGGCTTGAAATCTTCCTAGGTGGAGAGTCCTCATCATCTGATTCAATCCCCACTCTTTTGCGACTGCCTCCAGAATCCTTCCTCTTCTGCTTTGGCTGACATAATTGCAAGAAAAATAATAATGAGGCTCAGCCATATATTTACAAGAAAAGAGATATTAGAAGAACAGCTAAATCGGCAAAGAATGAAATATTAACCTTCAAACATGACCATTACAACAAACAGAAAATGGTGAACATGTGCCTCTCTCAACAATTTTTGCCATTCCTTGCATTGCATTTTCTAGTGACATTAATATAACATCTAATATGGCATTTATAACAATATTTATTATACACCAGTCAAAAGCTGTTTGGATGTACAATAGGTAAGAAATCACCACTCTTATATTGACTCGTTTGTCTGATCCATGTTGGAAATATTATAAGCAAGAGCAAAATGCACACTATTTTAAATCTTCTATTCCTGGTCCTATCAACTGTGGTACTGTTAAGACTAATGCAGATCCTTACCATATAGTGATAATTAAGATCATATAAGCTCATCAATACATTAAGTAATCAGCAATATCGCATTGGCATTTAGAAATATAAAATTTATAAATTAAGGTGTGCCCTCATACGGAGAACCTTTACAAAGCATAATTTGGACTGCCAGAAATCCTTAACCTTATGGATATTGAATTAATTGGAAATATGATTTTTGTTGAGATATTCATAAAACAGTCATACCACCGACAACACACAATTAAAGAACTAATAACTGAGTAAGAACCAAGCCCTTGCCTTCATAAATAAAGTCAGTGGGCACTACTCTAAAATCCAGGAACAAGTAGTACAAAAGCATGCAAGCAACAAATAACGTCGATCTAAATATCAAGGAGTTAAAGGTAGCCTTGAGGTTTATCTAACGAATTTTTCAGTCAGACAACCAATCACAACAGAAAGACGAGTAAGAGCAGGCAAAAATTCTGAGCAATTACAGTAAGTCATCTAGCTGGAAGGGAGTGGTAAGTCATCTAGCCGGAAGGGAGTGGTTGGTCAAAAGTTTATCAATAAAATTGACATGTTCAATAAACACCTAGAAATACTCATTAAAATATGTTAATTTTCAGATTTGGATAAAGCAATGTCAACCTATATTAGATATCATGTTTCCTAATTTAGCCACCTTTCCAAAAATCCAAACTGTTACTGAATAAGGTAAAGTTAACTTTTTAAACAATGCCGGTTAAGTATTCAGTTACATGGCAATTATCTACTACACAGCTCCCCTACCACTTCCAAACATCTGACCTGTTAATGGATAAAGCTAACGTTTTCAAAAATGTCAGTTTAAGAGTTACGTGGCAATTGTCTACCACAAAGCTCCAGTGTATCCCACAAACCAGATCACCTGGTTAAAATATGGCAAAAGATTAGCTTGATGATGTGGATGCACAAACCCCATGCCAAATCAGCAGAAGTTTTCAGAACCTGCCTGTCTAGACTGTGAAATCCCCAAGAACCTTTTTGCTCAATCAAGGATTTCCCAAATATGTGAAAATAAAGTTTCCCCCAAGTCAAATCCCTAGTAGGAACAAGATTGGTACAGAGAGATATGGAGCTCAGGATATGGACAGTAGATATTAAATCTGTCCACCAAGAGAGAGATAGCTGTATATGTGAGTGTAAGAGGGAGTAAGGCCATGCATCTATCTACAACCGAATGTAATGTTTGAGATTGAGCCTATCTTAAGATTAGATGTCTGCATGGGAATGTTTATTGCTAACTTTACCTCCCTACCAGATGATGTTATAGCACGTTTCATGACTATCGAAGAACTGTGGAGCTCTTAAAGATTGGGCTACTACATCAAAGACCTTACTAATTAACACACACTAACAAATGTTGCTCATTCTTTTCTTTACCCAACTTTCATATCCCAGTAACCAAAATCACTGATGAAAAAGAAAAAGAATGGAAGGCCAAGATCACCTTATATTGACTCATTTGTCTTATCCACTTTGGAAATATTATAAGCAAGAGTAAAATGCACACTATTTTAAATCTTCTATTCCTGGTCCTATCAACTGTGGTACTGTTAAGACTCTAATGCAGGTCCTTGGCACATAGTGATAATTAAGATTATATAAGCTCATCAATACATTAAGTGATCAGCTATATGGTCTTGGCATTTAGAATTATAAAATTTCTGCATTAAGGTGCACCCTTATATGGAGAACTTTTACAAAGCATAATTTGGACTGCCAGAAACGCTTAAGTTAATGTTATAGATATTCAATCAATTGGAAATGTGATTTTTAGTAAAGATATACACAAAATTATTGTGGAAGTAGCTCCCAGTCATACCACCAACAACACACAGTTAAGAGCTAATAACGGAATAAGAATCAAGCCCTTGCCTTTGTAAATAAAACGTCAGTGGACTAATTCATTACTTTAAATTCCAGTTACAAGCAATACAAAAAGCACGCACAGCAACAAACAATGTTGGTCTAAATATCAAGGAATGTAGGGTAGCCTCGAGGTTTGTTTAAAAAACTTTTAACATGGACAAACCAATTGCAACAGACAAACAAGTAAGAATAGCAGGCAAAAGGTTTTAGTAAAACAGTATGTCGTCTAGCTGGAAGGGAGTGATTGGCCACAATTTTATCAGTAAGTTTGAAATATATGTTCAATATTGATTTCTTATAAACACCATAAGGAATAAACATCTAGAAATAGCCATTAAAATATGTTAATCTTAAGATTAAGATAATAGCAACTTCAATATATCTCCATACTTCCTAATTTAGACACATATATCTAAACTTCCAAACATCCAACTGTTACTGAATAGGGTAAAACTAACTTTTTTAACAATTTCAGTTAAGTATAGAGTAACGTGGCAATATCTGCCACGGATCTCCATTGTATTCCACATGTCTCATCACCTGGTCAAAATATGGTAAGAGATTAGCTTGATGACGTGGAAGCACAAGCCCCATGCAAAATCCGGAAGTTTTACAGAAGCTGCCTATCTAGCCTTAGAAATCCCCAAGAACCCCTTATTGCTCAATCAAGCATTTCCCAAATATGTGAATATAAAGTTTCCTTAAGTCATATTCCTAGTCAGAATAAATAGTAACAAGATTGGTAAAGAGAGATTTGGAGCTCAAATAAAGACAATAGATTTTAAATCTTTCCATTGAGAGAGAGCTACATGTATGCATGTGCAAGAGATTGTAAGGCCTCACACCTATTAATGACCAAGTTTAACTTTGAGAATGAGCCTATCTTACATTAGATGTCAGCATTGGGATGTCTATAGCTCATCATTTATTTCCCCTACCAGATAATGTTATAACACGTTTCATGATTGATGAAGAATTGCATAACTCTTGGAGATTGGGCAACTAAATCTAAGACCTTACTGATGCAAACGCACAACCATGTACTCTATGTTGCTCATTTCTTGTCTTTACCCCACTTTCATACCCCACTTAACCAAAACCACTGATGAAAAAGGTAAAGATTCGAAGTTCAAGATACTAAGTTTCATCCTAACACAAATCTTTCGAGCAACTACTACATGTACCTAATATGAAAAGAGATGGGGTGGTTAGAGCCACTAAGGAGCTGGTAATGTACGTCAATTGTCATAATGATTTAGTAGGATTGGGAAAATAGCAGCAGCCTCTTCGTCAATGGTCTTAAGGTATCCCAGTTCAATTGTTGAAAGTTTACATCAATCAATAACCGTTTTGAATTCAGCTTTGAAAACTAGAATCTAACAGACATATGGGATCTTAGATTGTGCAAATCTGAACACTTGGCAGTCTATATAGGAAGAACTTTCCTCTGAAACTTAGTAGACATACACTACAATGTCAGTAAATTAGAACTTTTTTTCTCTACATGGAAAATTAATGGAGCTACATACAATATTACAGCCATGAAAGCTGTTCTCTGATAGATCTGTTACAAAACAAAAATGAGGAACTAATCTTGCACCTTTTTTTATTAACAGTTACAACAGTTTTAGAGACATCAAAGAATATAGAAATAAAACAGAAAGTGAGATACTTATGAAGGACTGGCAGTACAGTTATTTCTTTTTCATAAGTAAATTGAAATATATACTTGTATTCGTTTTCTTAATCAAGATTTTTTAAATAGCTAATCGTGCATAGATAAAAGAAACTTGATCAATGATTTATTGATTCCTTGTTAAATTTAAGAGCATAGGTTGATATAGCTATTATCAATACATTAAGTTGTTTCTCAGACAGAACACTGTGGAAAGTAGCTAAATGCATTGATTTGGAACAACAAAGTGTATGATTGCCTCTCTTTCTGCATTACTAATAGATGTCCTAAGAGAAAGGACAATACCTAGATCAAATTAATACTCATTAACTGCAGCATTTATGTTAATACCTAATAAATAAGGCAAAGCTTTAAAGGAGGTAAAAACTCCTGTCATGGTAGGGACAAAAAAGGGGATAGTTGCAATATCCTGAGACATTGAGATCACTTAACTTCTAGAGATTTGAAACCTACTAAGAAAAAGGTTCTCGAAATTTAACAACTAAGGGGATTTAATAAATATCATAATCCCAACATTACCCTTTTAAAGTTAACTAAAAGTTTAATTAGGTATGTTAAATGTTACATAATTTTCATTGTCTTTCTTTTAGCACAAGTATATACTTGCGAATTAAAGAAAATATGTTAAGTTCATTACAAATACATGCAAATAATATGATTTTGTGAATAAGCTAAGAGAAACCACTATCGTTTCAATTTTCATGACAATTTTCAGTACAATAAGGGTGTTTTTGCAATTTTGTTGCACAAACATGGGATTTTATACCAACCAAACATAAATAGGAGGATAAGCTGGTTAAATCTCTTGTAAGCAAACAAAAAGATATTTGAAGTCCATAGTTTTGCATTCATGACATCAAGAAAATCCTTATACCAAAAAATCCGAAAGAATATGCATCTAAATAAACCCAAATTTAACTCCTGAGAAAAAACCTGAAGAAGTAAAATGCATCAGCAATACAGAATAGCAGTGCACGCAACTTAGGTATATTCTCTCTTAAGTTTACACAGGATCCAACCAGCATTTAGGACAGACGGTAAATCACTTCATACAAGTAAAAGAACAAAAACTAGAATGTCCATCCCAAGTCTTCAGGATTTTCGATTGATTTCTCACGGTACCACATACATTCTCAGCTAAAGCAAATATTGCAATGTTTAATAGACTATCATACCTCAACCTCTTCTTCTTCCTCTGAGGCTCCATCAACTTCTGCCTCTTCTTCATAATGCTCTTCCTCTTCATCCTCTTCTTCATATTCTGCTTCTGGTTCCTCAACCCTCTTCCGAGAAGGAGACCTTTCGTCTTCGTCCCCATCACTTTCATACTCAGATTCCTCTCTCTCACTATCAGAGAAACTCACTGGGCGCTTTGAGGACTTAGCAGTGGGCAAAGATGGCTTTCGTATAATGTCCTGTCCCTGGTATACACAAGGCAGATTTGTAGACAAGTGCATTGGAAACAATCAAAATGTTAGTTAGAAAATTCTATCCAGTTTACAAAACCTTCTTAGCATTCATAATCCGTTTCTCTGCTCGAGCTTCCATCTCCAAATCTTCCTCAAACCGGTGGCGAGAACGACGGGGGTCAAAATAATCTGGTTCATCATCCTGCTTGAAGGAGAAGAATCAAAAGACTAAAAACATTTCAAAAATTTCCATTCAGATGCAGTATGAAGATGAAAATAAAAACAAGTGACTTTTAATTATGTGATCCAACCTAACTTACAGCACCTTCAAGAAGAAAGGAGGACGAAAAGAATATGAAGGCAATGTAAACAGCAAGCACAGACCTCATCAAGAGCACCCTCCAGGAACCCAGGTGAGAGCTGGCGCCGACGCTCTACTGTTTGTGTATACTTCCGGCTCACCTTTTCCCTCTTTCGGTTAAGAAGAACATTTGCTCTTATTGTCTGACTTTCGGCCTATAATAACACAAGGAAAACGTGAACAGTAAATCAAAAATATCGGTAATGAGATGAATGAAAATACAACCTTCAACAATTTGCTACCTTTTCTTTTTCTTCCTTTTCTCTCTCAGGATCAACATCAGTGATGCAGTTCTTAACCTTATAAACCTTCCTATGCCGTGAGTCAACAAGAGCAGTCAACAGCCTATGAGAATTTGATGTCAATGATGACGGCATAAACCTCATCTTACTTAAAATTCTACCTTGTGATTGAAGAAGGGACTGCAAATATGAATATAGTCAGCCTCCAAACTTGGAATCAAAGACTGGTGAATTGCAGAAATACCATATAAAGAGCATGTCAAAAATCTAGGTCAAACCAGATACTGCACAAGCACCACAACTGAAGGTAAATAGCAACATTGCGAAATTTTCTGTTCCATAAAGTAAAACTCTTCTAATAATAGCAAAATTCGTAATTCGTCACAATAGTTACAGTAAGAACAATATTTCTATAAGCGTTTGGAGGGTCCAAATTGATGGTAGGATATAAAAAATTTACTATTTTCTCAACAAGCTTTTCGTAGGTGAACAAAACAATTGGAACATTGAAAGGTGAAGACACTTTTTCGTAAGAAATTCTGGTTTTTCATTTTCCAGTTTCAGATATTATATTTTAGGTTTTTTGTTAAATTGTATAAAAACTCCCAAAAAAAATTATGATTTTGTAATTTCCTATCTTTTAAAAAGGAGTAAGGACAAGCTTGTAGGAAAGAAAAGCTTCAACGAGGAATATGACAAATACGGAAGGAAATGTTAACTAATTTCAAATATGGAAGGAAATGTTAACTACTTTGTATAAGTGAACACACCCGTAAGTTACTTACAGATGAAAATATACCTGTGGCCACAATCTAGCTCAAACAATCATTCTGATTGAGACATACAATCCAATGTATACAGATAATGTAAAAGCTCTTCCATGTCAAAAAGAAACAAGAAAGTTTCCAAAATAAGTATTTTAAAAGTCTAGACAATAAAGAGACATCAATATCAAGGACGTATTCTCTAATCAGAGTGCAAAGGAGGGGGGTCACATCATTTTAAGAATACCACAAGCAATTGCATACCTATTTAGTAAAAGAAATTAATCAGTCCATTAGAAAAGGCCCTCAACTTGCAGCTATCTCCCACAATTTTCAAGCAAACATTGTCCAGAACAATAATTAACCAAGACAGAATATCAGTAATAACAAGAAAAAACCTTCATCAAGCTTCATATATTAGACAGCCAAAATCGTACCACGTATCACAAGAATGTATAAATATATGAAAAACAGAGTGAGAGAGAGAAAGAAACAAAATTCATTTAAGACTTCACCTTATCGTGACGAAGAAAAAGATGAGTTTGATCATGTTGCGCATCTTGTACAGATATATCGAGAACTTCGTTACCGATTAAGAGCTGTAAACTGCCGTCTGACCATTTAACAAAACGTGCATTGCTTTCAACCTATGCATAGATAGACGGACTACACAATTATCCAACTTGTTAAAGGAAAAGTCAACTATGAAGGCAAAACCACCTTCATAGATGACATTTTAGGTCAGCTAAGCAACTTAGATCTTAAACTTTTCATACATATCAAATGATGGAAAACAGAAGTAACCACTAACAAAAATTGAAGTAAAAAAACAACTAAGTATCATCCTTCTTAGTTCCTCTCTGAACCTTATTTTCTGTCTCTTGCTCTCTAACACTCCTCTTGCATTGCCTCTATTTTCAGCTCAGTCCCTAGATTACAAAGCTACTCATAAAGTTGTGAACCCAAGAACGTTAATACTGTCACTAGCACAAAATATGCTCCATAGGTTTCATCATGAGATGAGTTAGTTCTCTCAAAACATAATGGTCCTCTTACAATAAACGAACTGCAGAAACTTAAATAACTGAGTGACTATTGAATGGAATGTAAGACTTGATAAAAAAAAGCTCAACATAGCTTGAAACAACTCTTCCACATGTAAAGAGGAAACGCTGTTTGTCAAAATGATCTGAAATGAAAACAAAGCAAGTTTATTTTTTATCATTTGCAAAGTAAAAGCAGTGATGGTGATTAGTTAACAATGTAGTTGATTAGGCAGTAAACTAAAAGCTCAGACTACAGCAACTAAAAGCTTGGGACGTCTGGATGAAAATGAGATTATTGTACCCGTCAGATTTGCAAATTTATATTCAAGCAAGTGTTGATTCATACTTCAAAAATAAGCTAATTAACAGTGATTCCTCAGGCCCATATGCTGCTAATTCACATGCCATAACTTAGTAAAAACATGAAAAGGTGAGACACGCGCAACTTTTCAAGGAGATGTAGGAAATCCAATATCAGTTATACCATACACCTATATCTCATTTTTTTACATTGAGAAGTTTTATGAAGCAACAGAACTACAATATTTACTCACAGATGTAGTTCCATCAGGATTCCGAACCCTTCTCCATCTCACTATATTATTTTCTAATCTCAGTCGTCTTTTAGCTCCAGATTCATCCGTCACAAATGTTTCCTCTTCCACATACGTCTTAGGATCAAATGGTTTTGGATCAATGCCCATAATGTTGGAAACTTTGACGATATTCATCTGCCAAATAAGTATCAAAATTTCACCATAAGATAGAACAAGTTACCACATAGGTCTCTTCAATTAAGACCGTAGAATGTGAACTAAAGTTTTTTTTTTTACTTTACAAATATACCAAAAGCATCTGTGAAAAGTCCCTTACTTCACATATACAATCAAGCCATCTTGTAAAACAAAAACGGAATGTAATTAAATTTATTAGGGGTTTCAGCAGGAACCCCAATGGAGCTGTAACATAAAAGTCAAAAAACCCCATATGCGTTGAACCCCCAACTGTACCAAATGGACTTCCCCATGAAACTCAATCAGATACCACTTTTGAAATTTAAAACAGCATTTTCTAAACATATTTTCAAACACCAAGAGTAGCATTTCAGATTGTGATGCATTGAATAGACTTCTTGTCTCATGATTTCTCACCCAAGAGTAACAAAAAATTCCATGATGAGATAAAGTAATGAATACTGAAAACACCATTTACACCGATGACATTGAATATACGCAATCGCAGACGGATGAAACAAGAACATACCTTATTTGGAACAGCTGGAGGTGGGCGAAAAGGAAGTTCTATCTCCAAGGGAGGTCCAACCGGCTTCTCTTTAGGTTTAACCTCAACATCCTCTTCTGATTCGTATTGAGCATCTTCATCGGCCAGTATATCCTCAGGCCTAAGATTTTTCTCATAGCTCCCTTCTTCCTCAATAGGAGACCGCTAAATGAAGAAGCACCAAGGAATATCCTCAATACTATGAACATGCTCGGCAGCACAAGAATTTATAGAGATATAGAGATTTCTAAAGAAAACAGAAAAATGCTACCATCCTCGGCTTCCAGTACTCACATTCATATCTTGGTCAATGTCATTTTGTACTGTGTATGCTGCCTCCTCTTCGTCATCAGAATCACCAAAAACATCCCGAATCTCAGCAGCCGAGTGTGAAATGTGACCATGATCCTTCTCCACCCCAGGTGACTTACTGTTGTGAAATTAGGTTCAATAATATAAAGTGGAGACAGCTCAATCAAGTAATAACTCAAGTAAAATGTGCAGTAGTGAAGAAACATTTTTTACAAAAGATGGACAAGAATTAAAAAGTTTGTTTAAACAGAATATTAAGGAAGAAAGTCACCTTGGACTTCTAGCCTGATCAACCTCCTCATCCTCATGGTCAGCATAATGTGGTTCCTCAGATCTCTCAGACCCACTTTCAATAACATCACGTCTTCGACTTGTTACCACTCGGTGTCCAAACTCTTCTTTCTCTTCACTGTCAGTATATTTAGCCTCACTTTCTTCTCTGTGATCACCAACATCTACGTCCTGTGAACTTGGTTCCCTTTCACCCTCACTTTCTCCAGGATCAGGTTCTACCTCCCGCATCTCAACTTCACTCTCGATATCAACATCCTCATGCTCCTCTACTTCACCCTCAACATCTATTTCCCCTTCACCCTCACCCTCATTTCTCAGCTCTCCCTCAGCTTCATCCTAGAGAAAGCAACATCATAATTAAGAGACAAAATATATCCGGGAAAAAAAGGCGGAATTAACTTCAATTACTTTTCTTTCTTGTACTAACATAGTGATGATGGTCACTATCAAACAGGTAATGCACAACCAAACACTCTTATGGCGATGTAATGTTGAGAATTCAATCCATGTAAATTTTGATTCATAGTTTCTACTTCCTCGATTGCTTAGATAGTATAATATCATAATAAAAATAATAATATCATACAACCTACACCAATTTCTTCAACAACAACCTGGCTCATCCAGCTTACTCATTCCAATTCCATTAGTTCAAACTTACAACAAGAAAACAAAACCAGCATGAAAGTAAACTCAAATTCTACTAGCTCTGAAAGCAAGCAACCAAACTCAAACCATGCAATAGAACCACACAAGAATAGTCTCTCCACTTGCAGAAGAGATTCCTTTCAAAAATTTTACACCTTGTGGGACCCACTTGTGACTCCCACACAGCCTCCAACCTACTGCATGTTGAGACCTGATATGGAGATTTATAATCCAGCAGAAAATCAATTTCCCCAAAAACAAAACAACGCAATCAAGCCAAATGTATCACAGCGAAGCAGAAGGAACGCAATTAACACAGTATTTCCCAATTCTCCGAAACAATCGATCAAAGGCTCAATCTTTCCCTCCTCAAATCGGAAAAATCAACCCTAGGAAAAATACCCACATTCCCAAATCCTCGTAATACCATAGAAATCAAACCCCAAAATCACAAATATATGAAGTCACAACATCATAAACACGAACATGCACTGAAAAGAAGAAGGGAAACGAGAATGGGGGTGGAAATAGGTGGTTACAGAGGCGTAATTGGGCTGGGGATTGGATTCGTGCTCGGAATCGATCTCTTCCTCCTCTTCGGACTGATCGCCGAAGAGGTTCTGCATCATCTGGTGCCTCTTCTCCTCACCCCCCATCTCTCTCTCTCTCTATCCTAGCGATTAACTGCGATGCTGAACGAATTCGAGAGCACCGAGTATGGCACACAATCTCTCCCTACTCGCCACTCTGTACGTTTTAACTGTGTGAATGACGTGTTTGGGGCTCTTCTTTTGAGAATTTCCGAATCTTTGACACGTTAGGACTTGTGAGTTACTTTCGAGTGCAAAACAAACGATAAATGAAGGGAAATTTTAAATTTTGTACCTATTAAAACTGGCCTCTTCTTTTTTCATTCCTATAAAAAATTGAAGTCAACGCACTTTCCTATCAACTTTTGTGTTTATGTGAATTATTTTAGAACAAAAGATTATTTATTACGTAATAAGATAAATTTTTAAAAATGACTTAATTTATGTCAAAATAATAAATATTTTAATTATTCGAAAAATATAATTAATTAATATTACATCTTAAATTTTTATTTATATTTTTTAATATAAGTAATGAGACTCAAAATATGATGAATTGAAAAAAATAAAAATATAGGTACCATATTTATTTATTTTATTTTCATATTATTGTTTATAAATAAATCAAATTACATTTTATAACAAGACTATTCAAGCGAATTGTTAAGGGTTCCAAAAATATTATGCCCACAATTTTGTTAATATTTAACAAAAATTAATTTATACTATTTAATAAATTATTAAGATTGTTTTAAGAATATTAAATTAATTAAATTTCTTAAAATTAAATAAATCAACTTTTTTTACCATTTATAATTTAAATTGAAACAAGAAAATTAGTAGGGTTAAAAGTGGAATTATAATTTTACCAATAAGTTAGGCACAATTTCTTAAGTCAGGAGATTCCTACATTAATAAGGTTATCTTCAGTTGGATAATTATTAATATAATGTAATATTGTTCCATCATTTGAGATGAGGTTTATAATGAAATGAAATGAAAGATGAGGATTTTTCATTACATCTCATTTCATCGTAAACAGTAAAAATAAGTTATCTTTGATTTGAGAGGTTTAGGATTAAATGTAAAATGATAAATAATATTTCGCTATATTACATTATGAATCTTTTTTACAAACAATATTTGATTATATTATATTATGAACTTTTTCGTGCTTTCTAAATAACAATTTATAATATTACATTTATTTACATTCTATTTTATTAAAAATCTTACGTTCAACCAAACATAACTTAAAAGTATAAGAATAGAGGCCAACGATTAAACAAAAAAACTTTATATCCCGAAAATTCCCACATGAAACAATACAAAGACTTAAAAGAGGAACTCGAATAGGAGTTTGTTACAACTTAAAAATATATAAATTTTACAATATCTCAAATATTTTATGGCAAAACATTTAAATAAAATTTAATTTAAAGACTTAATTTGCAAAAGCCAATCATCAAAATGGAATTCAATTCTCAAGTTTATATTAAAAAAGGCTTTTAAAAGAATGTTGCCTAATAAAACTTTTGTTGAACATATCATAGTCACTTTAAATGAATTATAGTATTTATTTTCTTTTTTATCATATGGTACACTTCTAGTCAATGATAACTATAATTATTGATAGTCAACATAATCAATGTAATATTCATAGTTAAACACCTTTTTTAATTTATAAAAACAGGAACATATCATATATTCTAATTAACCAATTCCTACTCTGTTCCATCTTATTTCATTCACATTTCTCTAAATCATATACAAATATGTGGATAAGATGGGATGGAACAGATGATTTTATCCCTTATAATACCTATTTAAAATATCTTAAAATATTATCTTTCGATGAACTTAACTTATTTGATTAATTAATAAATAAACATATTAGTAGTTAAATAATCATAGGAAGAATAATAAATGAGCTAATTTGTGTCTAATTACTTGTACGGTCAATTAAATTATCTTCTTTATGATATATTTATTATTATATATTTAATAATATGAAATTTTCATTAAGATTTAAATGTGGACTGATAAGAATATTTTAACAATTTCTACCGTCGAGCCACGCGAACTGTGTATGGTATATAATGTGTAAGTCATCTATTTATGACTTTTTATCCTCCCTCTTTAATTGGTAAAATTAACCTTACATTACTATGAAAAAAGATGACACTTAAAAATTTCAAAACTAATTAATTAACTACTACACCTTTCTAATGTTTTGCCTTTTAATTTTATTAATTTTATACAAGCAAACACAAATTATTGTTTTATTTATAATTTTGTAGAAAATGAATTGATAAGAGGTGATACTGTGACACGGTTTTGCTTCTTTTATTTTAGGATTTTTTTTCATTTTTGATTATTGATTTTGGTTTCTATTTTTAACTAAAATAAAAACTTATTTGATTTCTAGTGTCAATATAATTATATTTTTATTATTGATAGTAATTAAATAATTTTTCATTACATTTATTGAAAATAATTAAATAAGTAAAAAATTTATTAAACAATATGTGGCACCCTAATACCCCCTGGGAGGATACGGGGATGCCACACAAGACAATACAAACAAACCAAAATATTTCGCGAAAGAATAGCATAAAATAATAATAATAATAAACATGTCCAAAAACATACAAAACATTTCATACATGCATTTTTAGAAACTCAAACATACATATAATACATATCATAATTTCAGAAACAATACAAATAAAATAAAATAAAATCCAAAGTTATATACAAGCCCAAACAAACTCAACAAAATACATTTTTGAGCAATACAAAACTCAGACTCCTTTGGCCATTGCGGTTGACTTGTCCCAGTCGTTATACTCTTCGCTCTGAACCTACACGGGGCAAATCCACCGTGCTAAGCATATAGCTTAGTGAGTAATAACTAATCTATACATGAAGTGTCAATTCATCATACAGAATCATATAACAGCATAAGCATACATTAAAAGATTATCTAGACATAACGCATTTCAGAACAGATTTTTATACTTATTAGAACTGAATATCACAAGAGGGTATAAACCTTTCAGAATCATAATACAATTTTTGTTTATGTTAGAATCAAACATATATCAGGATTGCAAATCCATTTTAAGAGGCGAGTAACGGGATTTATACAGGAGAGACCAAAGTCTCGACACTAAAGTGTCACCGAAGAGACCGAAGTCTCGACACCGAAGTGTCACAGGAGCAGCTGCAGACCCTTCTAGGCATGCCTATTTACCCACAACT
>JAJMLV010000007.1:28159874-28170013 GCA_027123465.1 Erythroxylum coca | reverse complement strand
ATTCACATCTTTGGCCACACATATCTAAATTCTCTTTGATGATAAATATGAGACCTGTGTCAAATCTAGTTTTTCTGATTTTTTATTATGAGTTAGAGAAGGCACTGAGCCAATGGATGAGCAAGATCAAATATGCTTGCTAAAAAAATTAATTATTCCTTATGACAACAAAGATGAGTCTCATAATAGGTTAATTTTTTTTCATTATATATTTTACTATCCTTTTTTACAATTGCTGTTGCATTTTTCTTATATACCGTTATCCTCACCAGGTTACTTGAGAACGTCTTCCCTAACCTAAACTTATATTCATTTGATTCGTATCAAATGATAAACAGATGTGTGCTATGTCTAACAAACGATTGTGTTGATGAAATTAATGGCATGATGATTAAAAAATTTTCAGGAAATATGGATTCATATATGAGTTTTCACAAGACGATTGACCGAAGACATCCAACTGATTATGAATATTTTCTCAATTCTTTAAATCCTAAAGACCTACCACCACATAAGCTCTTGCTCAAAGAAAGCTCTCCAATTATGCTACTCAGAAATTTGAATCCAACTGAGGGACTGTGCAATAGAACAAGGTTGATATGTAGACAATAAAAAGATCATACAATTGTTGCAGAGATTATGTTTGGACCTCACAAAGGAAAATTGATTTTTATACCTAAAATTCCTTTACAATCTTCAGAAAATGAAAAAAAAATGGAATTCCTTTCTTCAAAACACAATTCCCAATTTGTTTGTGTTTTGCAATGACCATAAACAAATCTCAAGATAAAACACTTAATCATGTTGGAATTTATCTTCGTTAACCTGTATTCTCACATGGACAACTATATGTGGCTCTATCAAGAGCTCAAACTCCTAAATCAGTTAAAGTTTTGATTATTCCAGGAAGTTTTGAGTCTTCAATCTTTCATCAAAAAATAAGAAATATTGTTTTTCATGAAATTTTTCAATTAGCCAGATTATAAAAGATAAAAATTTTTGAGAGGTATGTTAGCTATTTCTTTTGTCACTTCATATAATTTCATTTCATGTAAAAATTCTTTCTCTTGACTTATTCATTAAACATATTCTTTCAGCATGGAAAACCATTCATTGATTAAGGATATTTTACCTGGAGCTCAATAGTGGTCTTGTGAAATAATCATCCAAGAAAAACAACATATTGTCGCTTTGCCTACTACACCATCAAAAAGACAAAATTTTATCTTCTTTGATTCTGAGGTATAACAATTACACTTTCTTCCTTTTACATTTTTTAAACTTAAATATTAATAACTTCCTTATTATTAACAGGGATCACAGGTTGAGGGTATCATATTCAACAATGATATCCAACGGATGAACATCTTGCAGCTATGTAAGAAATATATTATTTCTAATGTGATTGTGAAATCAATTCCGCTTCAATACCAAACCGAAAATTTGAAAATACAATGGATTATTACGAGCCGTATGATCATCGAACCTGTGCCAGAAGATGAAACAATCATCCCCGTTAAATTAACTTTGCGCCTTTCAGTAATCTCATAGACTATGCAAATGACAAGCAGAAATCAGAAGATTAGATCCTTAATATATTCCTTCATACAATGTTCAAAAAAATTTTTATTGTATATGATTATATTTATCTTTAACACGTAATATATATTTTATCCGTTGTTATTAAAGTCTTAGATAGAAAAGAAATCGTCAAAGATGGAAAAACTTCAACTGTGCAGAAATTTGTTATCACTAACAAAGAGTAATTTTAATTCTTTGTTATTCCTTATATTTTGTAGGAACCTGAGATAATTTTTTTGTTTTTTTCTAACATTTCTTTTTTTATTAGACACCAAACATTTGTGTTGTCACTGTGGAATTCTTTCGTTGATAACGAGGGCAGACGTATTACTGAATCCTTACACTCTTATCCAGTTATTGTGTGTAGAAGACTGAAAGTCAACTTCTATAACGATATTTTTTCCTTCCTCATAATATTACCTGTTATTATTTATCTTTTTATTTTATCTTAAAGTTACTATTAAAAAATTTAGGTGTTGCATGGTTCGACTCAGCAATTCTCGTTGATCCATCAATACATGAAGTGGCAATTCTAAAAAATTGGTAATGCATTATCTTAGATGCAACATCTCTGCTCCAATAATTTATATCAAATTGTACATCTTTGCTTCAACTGTCAATAGCATTATGTCAAAAAAAAATTAAAATTCAGATGCTTTCATATTTATAATTATTATGTTACAAATTATATATAAATTTATATGTTTTCATGTTTATAATTATTATGTTACAGGGCACGGCGAAATAATAAGGAAATCAAAAACCTTATTAACGAACAATCTTACCTCAGATATAATCCTGATATATCTTCCGGATTTCGTCAGAAAATCACCAAAATCATGTTCTTAAATTCTGACAGCAAGGTAACTACATCTATATATTCTTATACAATATTTTGTTTAAAACTTTTTAATCGAAATCTTATTATGGGTTATTTCCAGATATCATGGATTAAAGGTAAAATTTCTTTTCAACATATCTTGCAAAAATAATAGTATATGACATGCAAGAAATGTTTTCGCTCTATGTTTGCTACAAGTTCCGTTACTTGTAATTCTTGTAGGGAAAAACTTACGGCTAAACCAAGGTTTCCATCTTCTCTTTTCAATTTTCAATTTACTGCTTTTTCCTTCCCATCTGGATTTTGAATTTTTTTCGTGACTTTTTTACTTGCATGTCGCGAGTGTGACTTTTTAGCTCACACTCCTCACCTCTTTAATTACATATATTCTACTGTACTTATAATATCTTTTTTCTTTCTATTCTAACTTTTTATATGGAGCTGATTCGACATAGATTTGACCGACGAAATAGGGACTATAATGGCTTCTATTTTTGGCGATGTGGTTAAAAAACTTTTGAATTTCATTGCTGTTGAACTATGCAATATTATAATGAGATTATATTTTTCCATCTATTTTTCTTTTACGTTTCCAATTTAATATGCCACCAATTATCTTTATATAGTTATTTCATTGATAGTTGACATTTTTTCATTAGCATAATAAGAACATGGAACTCCCTTTAGAGAAGGTGCACACAAAATTAAAAAACGAGACATTTCTTCTACATGTCAAACCAGCAAACATTCAGTCATCAGGTGCAATCCAACGATTTACTGTTGTTTACTACCGCAAAATTGATGATCATGAACTACAAAAGCCTTCGATTTCACCCACAAAAGATGACCAACTTTCAACTGATGATCAACATGATGGTGCTAAAATTACACCTCTATCTATTTTAGATATTTTTTATTTGTCCTTATTTTTAATTTCATCTTTAGCATGATCATCTGTTATTTATGTATCTAGCATTTTCTTTTAAATAATCTCACCTTATATCTTTAAAACCTATTGCTGAATCTTCTTCATCAGTCAGACAGTGCTTTAATAAAAGATTCAACAGTGCCTTAAAAAAAGATTCAGCCATACTGAAAATAGTCCGCGGTCACATACAGATATAATTATCAACAATACTGAATCTGCCCTGCAATCAGATACAGACGATGATCACGATAATAAAAAGCCTAAATTTTCATAAGCTTTTTCTGCCAGAATAAACTGATCAAATGACTTCTGTACCTTTTGTGCTTTTGCTTCATATTATCTTAAACTTCGATATTCTAGATATTGCATAATTTTAGATATAATTCTCCATATCCACAAGATGGTTTTTTTGTTGTAAATTCACAGTCTTTGATATTTTTAAATTATTTGGATTATAACCCTCTGTTGTTTTTTATTGGAATGTTTAATTTTATATTATATTATATATATGTATATATTATATTATGTATAATAAACTATTCTAACAACTTGAATATGCTTTAATCATTGATTAAATAATAAAATTGTATATAATTATTAGCTATCTTCTAGAAAATTGTTCTCCCTTCTCTTAAATTTCTATTCATTCAATTTATTTTAGAAATCTGAAAGCTATACCTCAAAGATTTTCGCATTCTTGTTGTACTGAAATAACATACTATATTCAACTTCCATCCAAAAATTGAAAATCTTATAGACAGAATTAAAATTTGACTTCTTCAAATAATTTGTATCCCTACATCTCTTAGTTTACTTTGAATCAAAAATCGTCTCATTGGGATGCCTTAACAAAAAGTTATGGTCAAAAGAAACAAGACTTTTCAATTTGTTAAAACAGTTAACCATATTCAACTTCCATCTAGAAATTGAAAGCCTTAGAGACTGAAATAAAATTTGCCTTCTCAAGATAACTTGTAACCCTATGTCTCTAGTTTACTCTACACTAAAAATCATCTCATTTCAATGTCTAGAGAAGAAGTAATGATGAAAAGAAACAAGACTCTTCAATTTGTAATTACTCTCAAGTGTATAGACCAAAATCGAGTCGCGATTAACTATTAGTGAGCACAATGTCTTGATGTGACAATTAAACATCACCCTAACAATTAGTGCTCACACTCGTGAGCAAGAAAAGTCATGGGTGCGAGTGAGTCACGCCTGTGCAAGAGCCACTCATGCCTGTACAGGAGTCACAGGTATAAGAAAAACTCACCAATGTGCATGCTCTTCAGATCGTCCCACATGTTACAATCAATCTCTCTCGATTGTTTTCAAATTTCTATGACTTTTGTTGGGCATGTAAATTAGTGTGTTACGAGTCCAATCATTTAAGTCTCCTGTCATTTGGAGGTCGGATGAAGGAGATATAGGTGAAAGATCGAAACATGCTACATCAGCCTGCAACCTTCAATACACGATTGCGACAATCGGTGAATAACAATGAGGTCGTGACCGTATCTGTGCACGGTCGCGCCATATGGTCAATGGCAGCGAGATGGCAATCGTGTTTAGGCATGATCGTGACTTTCCATTCACACTCCCTCACTTCTAACTCCCAAAAATTTCAATCCAAAAATCCAAAAATTCCAAACTTTATATTAAAATGCCGACAATTATTTTTTAAAAAAATTTTCGCACCTATAAATTTTGAATTCATTCTATATATTTTTAATTTTATGTGAATATTATTTTTAATTTTTATATATCTATATATATATATTACCTTCTAATTAGATACATTTATGTATATATCATATTAACAACAATTACTAGTCCAAAAAATATTCATATTGACTACTTAATCAAGTAACTATATGCTAAATTTGTATGCTAACATTATTATATATATGTATTAAATATAATTGATTGATTATATTATGATGACTATTTGTCATATAAATATAAATTATTTTTCAATAGGGCGAAATAATTTTCTCTCATCCAACCAATATAATAATTAATAATAATCACAATAAGTATTAATAGGATAACATATCTACCAACTGTTGCTATTTACAACTTAATCGTGCATATACACCAATATATTTAATTTAATTTTATACATATGTATACATATATATACTTAATTAATAATACAATAACATATCAACCAAATATTAATATTGAATGAATATAAACTTATTTATATTATTTCACAATGAATAATATTCACAACTTCAAAGTCGCAATCATGCACATCTGGTCGATAACAACGAGGTAGCGATCGTGCTTAGGACGATCGTGACTTTCCAATTGCACTCCCTCAGTTCTAACTCCCATAATTTTCAATCCGAAACTCCAAAAATTTCAAACTTTATATTAAAAAGACAACAATTATTTTTTAAAAAAAATTTTCACACCCATAAATTTCGAATTCATTTTATATATTTTTATTTTTATGTAAATATTATATATACAACACCACCTAGATTTGATTAAATTGCGCGCGGAGCGTGCACCTTCGCCGTACACCGTACACCGTACGACGTGCCCTAGATGGTATCAGAGCCTAGAGGATATAATAAATGTTTGGTTTGTCTGTTGATAATGTTTACTTAATACTTTGCGTTATAATATTTTATATTTTGTTATGAAATCGTTATTATCGTTTCAATTTAAAATGGATGTGGATTTTAAAATATTAAAGGAACAGGAGGATTCTTTAAAAATAGATAAAGAAATAATAGAAGTTCAAAAAACGATAATTCATTATGGACAAAAACTTTTACAATATTGTGAACAGATAACATTAAACTTAGAAGCATTAATACATAATAAGAATATGGAATTAGATAAAGGTAAACAAATTACCTCCACAATAGAAAAGAAAAATGAAACATTAGAAGAGTTAGTTAACAATCCTTTTATTATACATTTAGAAAGATTAAAAGATGTCAGAAAGTAGTTCAGATAATGAAAACTATATTATGCCTGAAATAGATAATTTAATAACTCAAGTAGGAAATCTAGATCTCCATGATAACATTATTAATTTAAAACCAACAGGAATTAAGGCTGAAAACCCTAACATAACAGATATACCTAGCACTAGTACAGAACCTAGTATTAGATTTAAACCAAATCAAAGTTTCAATAAACCACCAACGGGATATGCAGGATTAATGTATACTGGAAATAATCCAGATAAATATGCACCTTATGAAAAAATGAAGGCAGATACAATAAATCCTTTTGGAATATATTTAGACTTAGATTGTATTACTAATATCGAAGAAACCATAGATAAATGGGAAACTGCATTAAGGATAGCAGTAGTAGTCAATAAAATGGATTTTGAAACAGCTAAAGGATTTATGGAAAAAACACTATTAAATAGTGCTCAGAGATTTTGGCAGAATATAAATGAAGATACTAAACAATCAATCTATTCTGATCCAGATAATTTTATAACAAAAGTGGTTGAAACTTTTAGATTAGAATTCCATGGAGAAGGAAAATATGTTAAAGATCCTAATACAATTACTAGATATACAACTGCTTTGATGAGATTACAATTATGTGATATTTGTGAAATAGAAAAATATATTTGTGTATTTCAAGATTATTATTATCATATTTATAATCAAGTCAATGATACAAGTAATTATTTACCTTTATTTTTTGCCAAGATACCAGATCCTTGGGGATCTAAATTAATAGAGACTTATAATCCAGGAAATATAGATACTTTGGGTAAAAGAATAGAACATGTTAGAGATAAATTAAGTAATTGGTGTGCAGATGCTGTTTTGGCAAAAGCCTCAAAAGGATTAAGAAAAAGGGTTTCTTTATGCTGTGCAAGGCCAAAAATGCCTATAATGATAGGCTGTGATAGTTCATATTATTATGGAAAGATAAAACGAAAATATAAAAAGAAAAAACAATATAAATATAGAAAACCTTATTTTAAGAGGAGGAAAGCAAGATACTATAAGAAAAAAGGATATAGGAAAACTTATAAACCTACTTATAGGAAAAAGAAAACTAGTCCTAAAGAATGTAGATGCTGTTACTGTAAAGAAATAGGACATTATGCAAATAACTGTCCTAAAAGAAATGAGAAAAATAAAAAGAAAATAGAAATAGATGAAGATATTGAAGAAATGATAAATACAGGAGAATTTATAAGGATAGATGACTTTAATATAGATTCTGATGAAAGTATCTTTATCATAACAGATACTGAATATACTTCCGAAGAAGAGACAGAATAACATGATACATTTAAGTTTTATTTCTCTTTGTATTTATGTTTTACTCCCTTATATATATATATATTTCGTTGGCTGCAATCTTTACTTTTGTTTTATTTACTTGCTTGTATTATTGCATTCCCCTTATATGAATTAGATGATTACCTTTTCTCATGCTATCGATATGGTTTTACTCCTCTTATGTTTCAACATTTATTAGATAAATTATTCAATCCAGATATAGATTATACAGATTAAATGGAGATAGAAAATATTAATAATCAACATATTGAACCAATAATAGATAATCAGATAGAACAATCTGGAGAATATAGACAGGACATACTGATAGACAAAAGAAAGTTAAAACAAATCCAAAATGAAAATTTTTCTTTGTCTAATTATTCAGGATTTAAAGTTAGTACTTTACGAAGATTAGGTATAAAACCAAGAAAACATAATTTATTTTATGGATTAAATATTCAAGAAAGAGTTTTAGAAGTTGCTATTACTTCTAATAAAGTAATGATACCTCTTTTAGCAAAAAGAGATATTCAGGAAAAACTACAGAAAATTAAATCCGAAATAAGAAATACACTTGGTTGGATACATATAGGAGCCATACAAATAATTATAAAATCTACTTTTAAAGAAGGATTAGATACACCAATAGAATTAGCAATTATGGATAATCGAATAATAAATAGAGAAGAAGCCTGTTTAGGAATCCTAAGAGGAAACCTACAATATGGGAAATTAAAATTTAATATTTATCCACGAATTTCTTATCACATACTAGATAAAGATTTTGATAAAACTTTAAGTCTAATACAAGACTTTAAAAGGAAAGATTTCTTTAAACAACAAAATAGACCTTATTCGATAACATATGTAATTTCTTATGCTATATCTAATACACATCATTCAGATTGTTTTGAAGTAAAAGATACTATAGATTTTCCTTATTTATTTAATGAAGTTTGCCAGATACAAATGCCTACATTACCCAAGATAGAAGAAATTGAATCCAGACCATTAAATTTAGATTTACAAGATAAACCTTTAATATTATCTAATAATCTACCACCTCGATTGTCTTTTACTAATACTGGAGTTATGAATCCTCCTTTAACTCGACAATTAAGTTTAAATAGAATTAATAATAATAACTTAATTTTAGCAAAAGAAGATAGTTTAAAAAATTATAAATTAAAAGGAGAATATTATGATGGAACAACATTTGTTCCAGTAAATATATTAATAGATACTGGAGCTAATGGAAATTATATTAATCATAAATTATGCAGTAGATTACAAAAATATAAATTAGATGAATTACATCAATATACAAATTTTAATGGTGAATTACATTCTATAGATGAAGCTATAGAGACATTAATAAAATTTGGACATGATACCATACCTATTAGATTATTAATAGAAAATGAAGGATTTAATAGCACATTAGAGATAATGCTAGGAATAACCTTTCTTGAGAATGTGAAACCTTATCAGATTACTTCTTATGGATTAAAGATAACTTATAATGGAAAATTAATTTATATTCCTAAATGACCAGTCGTTATAGCATATATATTCCTATAGGCTTAACCTATAGGGAATATAAAGCAGAATATTTTGCTGCTTTTATTGATAGTGGATCAGGCACATGTTTGTGTAACCCTGAATGTTATCCACAAGCTTATCATAAAGATTTACCTAAAATTAAAGGAAAAGATATATCGAATAATATTATTGAAATTAATAAAGGAATAGAAAAACCGATAATTTTATTAGGTTCCTTCTTAATCAAATGTCCACCCTTTTATTTCTATAATACGGGTACTGATATTTTATTAGGAAATAATTTTTTGCAGCTATTTCATAAAGTAATCTTTGATACAGTTGCTAATCAAATACTATTTAAAACACCTTGTCATCATTTGATAACAGTTAAAAAACTTAAAAATGCTTATGCTAAACAATTTCCTATTTCCTTTATCCCTCGCCCAGCCCAGCGTGGTGCTTTAGGATATACAGAAAAACCGATTTTTCCAAAAACAAAGCCTTTATTACAATACCAAATTGAATTAAGACAGCTTGATTTAGCCATAGATAATGTAACAACAAAACTAGAAAGATGTTATACTGAAAATCCTTTACAATTTTGGGATAAAAATCAGATATATGCTAAATTAGAAATGATAGACAAAACTAAAATTATAAGAGTAAAACCAATGAGATATAATGAGGAAGATCAGAAGGAATTTCAAATACAAATAAAAGAATTATTAGATGCTAAATTTATTAGACCTAGCCAATCACCTCATAGTTCCCCTGCATTTATAGTCAGAAAACATGCAGAACAAGTTAGAGGAAAAGCTAGAATGGTCATAAATTATAAACAATTAAATGATAATACAGTATTTGATGGATATTTTCTTCCCCATAAAGAAACTCTTATAAATAGAACTAGAAACAAAAAGATATTTTCAAAATTTGATTGTAAAAGTGGATTTTGGCAGATAAAAATGCA
>JAJMLV010000007.1:28125026-28138094 GCA_027123465.1 Erythroxylum coca | reverse complement strand
ACAACTCTTATTGCCATGTCATTAATGATTGATAAAAGACCCTAAAGCCCTTACTTGTATGCCTTTAAAACTTAACAATTAAGTAAACTTCCCAATTTGCCCTTGCACTTTACTTTATTTCAAGCTTACTTTCGGATATGTTTCACACTATCAATTTGAAGGAATTTGTCAAAACTTTCTTCTATAGAAATGTTCCTTAATGTCTTAATTTCATAATGACACCAAAATCATCCAATTTGGAGCATTACATCAAAAGTTATACTCTAAACATTTCAGACTTGTCTTATGCTAAAACATTTTCCAGCAATTTATTTCCATCCGAAAATTGACATTCTTAGAGACTGAATTAAGATTCAATTACTTCATACAAATTGTAGCCTTATCTTTCTAGTTTAATCCAAATCAATGATCACTTCATTTGGATTACTAGAACAAAAGTTATGGCCAAAATACTTTCAAATTTTTCTAATACAAGACTGCACACTAAACCCGACTTCCATTCAGAAATTGGAAGTCTGAAAGGCTAAATTTAAACTTAGTTCCTTCATATTACTTTTATCCCCAAGTCTTTATTTTATTTTGCAACAATAATCAGATCAATCGGATCTACACAGATTAAGATATCACCAAAAAACTGAAGCATGCTCGGAAAGTATCTAACTCATAACCTTTTTAATCGATCTTCCTACTTTGATCCAATCGATCTTTTATCAGTTTGATCTAAAAAATTATAAAATTTCATGGAGAGATAGAGTAATGTCTTAGAAATCTAACGCTTAAAAAATCAGATCGATCGGAGGTCGGACAAAAAAGTTATGGCCAAAAGGGTGGAGGGAGGTCGGAAATCAGCAAAAGTCTAAAAATCGGCCGCGCCGCAGCGCTAAGCGATCACCCAACGTGCGCGCAAGGTCGCTCAGCATCGGCCAGCGCCTGCACATGGGCATGCCCCAGCGCTCGGTGCTTGCGTATGCGGGCGAGCGCCCAGCACTCGCGCATGGGACGAGCGCTGGCTGGCCAAGCCCCCCTTTTTTTTTCAACATATATATATATCCAAAACTCCCAAAATTTATAACTCTCGATCCCGAACTCCAAATGTGACAAATTTGGTCTCTATAGAAAGATTGAAGGAAGCTCTACAACTTACATGTAGAATCAAAAATCAATTTTGTCTCTAAAGTGGTCAAAAATCCAATCAAAGGTACTGCCCCATGTAATGTATCCCTAAGCAATACTCAACTTTGAAAAATTGTATCTTTCAAGTCCAAAGTCCAAAAATTTCATATTTTATATCAATGAGAAGATCAGAAAGTCACCTACAACTTTCATAAAGGACAGAAAAATCAATTTGGTCTTTAACGGAGTCAATTTTTCAGTCAAAGATTATGTCCTCTAATAATCATGCTAAAACAATGACAGAAACTTATAAAAATCATAACTTATTATTCCATGATCCAAAAATTATATACTTTATATCAAAATAAATATAAAAACATTATCTAAATCTCTCATGAAGAACTCAAAAGCAAATTCAACCACTAACTAGGTCAATTATTCAGTCAAAGTTTGTACCATATCATTTGTCAACTTATGCCACATTCGAACTTCCAAATTTTATAACTTTTGATTCCAACATCGAAAAATATCATACTTTATGGCTACAGAAAGATCTCAACATAAGTTACAAGTTTCAAGAAGACCATTTTCTCAAATTTTGCCT
The DNA here is from genome assembly GCA_027123465.1 of Erythroxylum coca. Lineage (NCBI taxonomy): Eukaryota > Viridiplantae > Streptophyta > Magnoliopsida > Malpighiales > Erythroxylaceae > Erythroxylum > Erythroxylum coca. The sequence continues at coordinate 28,136,377 of JAJMLV010000007.1, read as the reverse complement.
AAATCAAAAAGTCAACTCTCAAGTCAAACTTTCTATACCCAAAAGTCAACTTTCTTAATTCTTCAAATTTTCACCCTTTTTATTTAATTCATGCTTTTCAACTTTATTTCAATCAACTCATCCACTTGAACTTTCATAAACTATGCAAATCTCCACAATAATCAAAAATTATCAAAACCCAATAATTATTTTCTCACGAATTTGCTCAAAGCATAAATACATCTATTTCACAATACATATATAAAACCACTCATTTGATTTCACTTAATATTTCTAAATTTCACTCAAAAATCGGGGTCCAACACCTGATATCTCATTTGTTCTTCAACAAGTTAGCTAATTTATGCAGGTTCCTAGGTATCTTCACTTGGCTACTCGTCGTATTATTCATTATTTGCAAGTTACTTCTACTCAAGGTCTTTTCTTTCTTGTGGATTCTCCAATTCGTCTCACTACATATAGTGATGCTGACTGGGCTGGATGTTCTGATACTCGACACTCCATTACTGGTTGGTGCATGTTTCTTGGTAACTCTTTAATTTCTTGGAAAAGCAAAAATCAAGATAGAGTGTCTAAGTCCTCCACTAAGTTTGAGTATTGTGCTATGTCCTCTGCATGTTCTGAGATTGTTTGGCTTCAAGGACTATTTGCTGAACTTGGTTTTTCACAAATTGCTCCTACTTCTCTTCATGCAGATAATACTAGTGCTATTCGAATTACTGCTAATCTAGTATTTCATGAGTGCACTAAACATATTGACTTGGACTGTCATTTTATTCGTGAAGCATACGATGCTCATCTCATTTATCTTTAACATATTTCTACAGACCTACTGACAACGAATGTGTTCACTAAAGCTCTTTCTGGGAATTTCCATCAATTTCTTGTTGATAAATTGATGTTGGTTGATCATCCATCATCAATTTGAGGGGGGATATCAGTGGAAGATATTTATTTTAATAATTAATATATTAGTTGTATATATTCTTAACATAAATAGATATTCTGTAATTAGTAAATAGATATATTCTGTAATTAGTATATTAACATGTATAGTTTGTTGCCCAAAATAGATTGTTCCTGGATGCTTATTTAATGGAAATTCTCCTTTAGGAGAAGGCATTCGACCTTTTACAAAAAAATTGACAGTTTATGTGGGCTAGTGAGTTTTTAAAAGATATTGAGGCCATGTATAGTGATCATGTCCAGTGCAAAAACCTTAATTTCAAAATATAGAAGGAAATTAAGAAGGGCAATTAAAGGAATTGGAGCTTTAAGCATCGTTATAAACCTTAGAGCAGTAGATACTCGAAGATTGACTTAAAAATTTGATAGAGAGTATAGTTCCATAAAAGTTTCAATGGATTTTAGAAAAAAGATTATATATAATGATTCTCTTATTTTTTTTCTAAATCTTTGGCAATGTTTCTATTTTTATGAACTAAATTTGCTTAATGCTTAGTTAGGATGAACCTTGTGATGAATTTAATGGTTTTATTCTTTATTCAATGCAATTTAATTATTGATTCATTGGATTTAATTATTTGTTTTGATTATTTATTGAATTACTATTTCTATGATATTATTTCATGTATGATTTCATGCAATTGAGATTGAAAAATCCTTTATATAAATTGATATAACTAAAAGGATTTGTAACAAACCTAGAGATAAGTCGACATAAATCTTTTGGATTAGGGTCAACCTAATAGTGAAATTCACGAATCAACCAAAGCAATTTTAAAGGTTTTACTTATAAAGAGATTTCATTCATTAACCTGGGATTAGTTGTTGATAGTCTTAAGAAAGATATTAATATAAATAGGAATTTTCATAGGACAATGATCTTTAGTTAAATCGCAAGAATAAAGGGTTAACTACTTAAGAAATATTAAAGGGATTCATTACCTAAGTATTGTTATTTGATTTGGTTAATCTTTAAGGGATCTGAATTCTTGACCATTTTTTTTTTGAACTTTTGTTTATTGTTATCATTTAAATTAAACTATTATCTTACTTTATTGGTTAGATAATGAAAAAGAAGAAATTACTAGTGCTTGTAGTCTATTTGGGATCGATACTTAATATTCTTGGTTGTTATACTATAGTTTGGTAGGTACATTTGCCTTTCAGATTTGTACGATAGGGATCTTATGTATAAAGTTTTTAGAGTCATTAACAAGGACCAAGATATTAGGAAAACTTGATTTCTATTAATCTAGCCGTCATTTTTCTTTCTTATTTTTCTTTCCTTTTTATATTTTATTTATTTATTTATCCCTAAAGCTCTCTTCCTTGATTTTGTTTTTAGGGCCTACTTTCATGATTTAAACTCAATATCATAGGCATTAAACATAATAAAACGATGGGGAGGACAATTTTCTTAGGGGAATTATAGTATGTTATCATTTTTGGCAGCTTTTGAAGCTCGGAACTAAAGGTATGGTGATATATATTTGGAAGCTCAACCGACATTCATGGCATATTGTGACATTTTTGGGGGTGATTGGTGGGTTGTCGTTAGCCTACAAATTTAATCCCCTACTTAAATTAATATGTAGTACAATGAAGCAAGGGTATCGTCCCATAGAGATCAAATTTCAAGGAAGAATTTTAACCTATAAGAGGAGGAGAGGGAGGCCGTACAAGAATTGGCGGGAAGTGATCAAGACGGATATGCCAGAGTTAGTCCTTAATGAGGTAGTTGCTCAGACTAGGAAAGTTTGGTGTGATCGGATAAGGGTAAAGGATTAACTGTTCCAGTTTCTCAATCCCCTTATTCGGTGAGTGACAAAGAGGGAGTGGAATTTGTATAATACTAGGCTCTCGCAGATCTATCCTCCTTCAGGTACTCCCCATCTTTTCCTTTTTTTATTGTTTCTGTACCGCATCATTCTTATATTGTCTCATTTGCGTGCGGGTCCACTGTAAACAGCCTCTCTATTATGTAGGGGTAAGGCTGCGTACTATCGGACCTCCCCAGACCCTGCTTCATTGCGGGATTTCAGACTGGGTGATGATGAATCTAAAAGTATGCGTGTTTAAGGGAAAATTAAGAATTAAATGCAAGCTAACTAATTATGAACGAACACGTGAATGATCCTAAAATTAATTGATATGTATGTAGCACTAAACTAAGAAGATTAAACTAATTTATTCAACCATGTGTAGGTGTGTGCCGTGACCTTTGAGCAAAATCTTAATGTAAATTAGCTACCTATATGTTATGCATGCACCTAACTATTTATTCATGAATTAATGCTGCGTGGATGACATGCAAGGATTAATACAAATCTACTAACATCTATTACATGAATGTTAGTATATGCATGCAACTAAAGCTTAAACAAAGGACGGGGGGAGGGGCACGGTAAAAACTTAAAGAAAAATAAGAGAAGATGACATGAATTAAAACAGAAAATTAAGAGTAGACGTTGAAAATTTTCTACGAAGAAATTTGTAAAGAGAAGTTTGATAAAAATTCAGATTAATTAAAGATCAATTGCAAAGGTGTTTCCCAATTCACTAGGTTGATTTTAATCATTGAAATCAAAGATTTTTCCAGCCAATTTACGATCAAAATTCGGGTTCAACAAATAATATTCTTTGCATCCAAAACTAAAATGTAATGCAAAACCTTTTCATGCAAGCATCAATTCAAAACTAACATAAACAACACAAACATGAAAGCATTAAGATTAGATGGGCTTTGATCGAACCTAAAATTATACAAAGATGACTAACATACATTAAATAGTTCTACGCTCAAGAACTAACCTATTAAAATTTTACATATACCTTCAAACTTTTATAGATTAACGCAACTTATTTAATCAAATTGATGGCTAACACCTAATTCAATTAATTGGCAAACAATTCGTGAAAGATAAATTGAATTCTAGACTTAAAAAATACCCAACATAATTTGGCATTCATGCAGTTCATGAGCTCAAATATTCAACCATAAAATATCAAGATTTAAGCACAAAATTAAATCTCATAAAATCAACCCATAAGAATTAGCTACTAACCTCCACAATTGAAAAGAAAACTTAGTTCATGTCTAGAATTAAAGCAGAGTCAAAAATCTTGTTCAAAATCATGGTATAATATTTGTCTATAGAAAAGAAAAGAAGAAGAAGACACAGGGTTTTTTCGCTCAAGAAAGAAAAGACTTTTAAAGAAGTTATTCATGCTAATCGTGGAAACAAAGGAGACGTCCCTCCTCAAAATTAGACTTGGAATAATATCTTTTTCTTCCTTACGTGCGTTAGTGGAAGTCTCCTTTATGCTGTGAGTCGTTTTGGGCTGCTCATGTTGGCTTCTCCCTATGTTTTGCTTTCGGACTCTGCATTTGCATGTTGTTGTGCTGTTGTTTTTTTTTCTATCTATACACGTTCTTGCACTTAAGACTTGGATTTGAGCCTGTTTCGAGCTTCTTCATAGGCTGAGCTGTTCTAATATTTCTTTTGGGTTTGCTCTACATCGAGATGGGTCTATATTTAAGTCGTCTATGGACTGGTTCGTCGCTACAAGCCATTCAAAATTGGCTCCAAACTCTGATCATTCTCGGACTAGTTATACTGTCTTATTTTTGGACCAATTTCGACTAACTATAAAAAGTAAAATATAGAACTTGGACGGTTTATAATTGGTCATCAAAAAGATCATTTAGTCAGCTTCAATTTGAGCTTTGGATCGCATAAATCCAACGGAGAGGTGCTTCTGTCGAAATAGACTCGCAATAGTTAAGGTTTTTATTGCATTTAATGTTAGGTTGTGAAAATTAAACTTAAAGAATTGATCATTTACTGCAATTTGATATAAATTTGAATATTAATTGTCAAACTTGAACAATTTATTGCTTACGGTACTAAACCAATCGGGGACCAAGTTATTATATTTTCAGAAAAAAAGGAATTTGTGAATGTCTCATTTTAACCATGTCACATGTTTTGATCACTCTCCTTTCATTTTCAAATGGAAGGTTCTTTCCGGTCTTTTATTGGAGTAAGCACCGCGATCGACTTCATGAAGGGTTGCGGAGGAAGTTTTGGGCTCATTTCACACACTAATTGACCAAAATGTCTTCATTCCACGTTGAATGACTAAGCAATTCTTGTGGGGAGTTTGGCAAGTTCCACCAACTGTGTGTCATGTGATTCCAGGAAGCTTTGGCCATTTTCCAAGCAGCTAACACTGGATGCTAGACCCCGAAACATTCTTTGTTACTTTTAAAGTGCACACGTAACGTAAGAAAAACAAAACTTGCTGATAATTCACCTTTGCATGTGTTATTATCTGTAGGCCTGCAAGCTGCCACAGGGCAATTTAAGCTTCTGAGTAGATGCAGGAGTCACAGGAGCGCAACTTTTCGTTGAATGATTTAAGATGACTAAGATTTTTAATATAAATTAATAAATTTAAATATTATTTCCTTTTATATTTTCAATATAACTTATTACTACTCTTTACTAATTACAAATTTAGAATATTTATAGTTTAATAGCAGATTATTAACAGGGCATTATTACTGCACAGTATTACTCTGCTAGTAGAAATGTTTACAGGTAGACCTTGGGTTTTTGTGTTTTATAGTTTATATCCAACTTGATGAAAAGATTATAATGGCTGTATGTGTCTCAAACAAAGGAATTTGTATACCTTGTGCTTCAAACTGCAGTTTCAGGAGATATGGTATGGAACTGCAGTGGGGCTTTTTACCCGTTATAATCTCAGTTTTCCTTTTTCTCCTTAGTTCTAAGAGTTCTGATTCTACCATATTAGTTCCGTGATTGGTACAATTATGATGGTATGGTACTCAATTAGATCTATTATGTCCAACTATATTCTGCTTATTGATGATATTGGACTAATCCAACTTTGAATTTAAAATCAATCCTAATAAAGGTTTTGCTTTTGTAAGAAAAGAGTTTTACACCTTTAAATCTTAAATGTATTAACTGACCTCTTTAAGGTTTGAATGTACAATAAATGGGTCTGGAATCTTCGAAGCAGAGAGGCTACATCGACTACGTGTGGTTGGACAAGATCAAGATGTTGAAGCTGTTGCAGAGGCTGTGCTCAGGTCAAGGGCGGGTCTAGGAAGGCGGCTTCGTTCCTTTTCTTGGGACCTTCCGGTGTTGACAGAACTGAACTTGCTAAAGCTCTTGGTGACCAATTCTTTGATGATGAAAATCAAATGGTGTATTAGATAAACTTTTGGATTTCTTACAATCTATCTATAATTAAAGACTTATTATTAAAGTATATATTTTATCTAAATCACATTTACAAATTTTAACTGCAACATTTCCAAATAAACATCGTCTTCAAAATTTAAGATGATTATAATCTTACAGACTTTTTTTTTGGTGTGTTTATGCAGTTTTTGTTTATTTGGGGAAGTACTTTGCTGTTGTCCAAGTGTTGCCGAGAAATTTTGGTTTCTGAATTCGTACTCGTATTTTTGTGTGTTGGAATAGTTTTTGCTGAGCTAGTGAAGTCAGGACATGGATCCTTCCAATATTAATCGCAAGACCAACGAGGCTCTTGCTACAGCCCATGAGCTTGCAATCACCAATGGCCATGCACAGATAACACCTCTTCACCTGGCTGTGGCCCTAATTTCGGACCCCAATGGTATCTTCCGACAAGCTATTACGAATGCTGCTGCCGGAGAACAGGCTGCACAGGCAGCGGAAAGGGTGTTCAATCAGGCGTTGAAGAAACTCCCGTCCCAGTCTTCACCTCGAGATGAACTTCTGGACAGTACCTGTTTTATTGAAGTCATGACGCGTGCACAAGCATGGCAGAAGTCTCGGGATGACAAGCATTTGGCGGTAGATCAGATGATCTTAGGACTTCTTGAGGATTCCCAGATTGGTAACTTATTGAAGGAAGCCAGAGTTGACTCGGGAAAGGTTAAATCTGTAGTTGAGAAACTCCGAGTAAAGGAAGGGAAGAAAGTGGAGAGTGCCTTCGGAGATAGCACTTTCCAAGCTTTGAAGACCTATGGTAGAGATCTTGTGGAACAAGCTGGAAAGCTTGATCCAGTGATCGGAAGAGATGAGGAGATTAGACGGGTTGTTAGGATTCTATCGAGGAGGACCAAAAATAACCCGGTACTGATTGGTGAGCCAGGTGTTGGTAAAACTGCTGTGGTTGAAGGTTTGGCACAAAGGATTGTGAGGGGAGATGTGCCAAGTAATCTTGCTGATGTGAGGCTCATTGCTCTTGACATGGGTGCCCTGGTAGCTGGAGCCAAGTACAGGGGACAATTCGAGGAAAGGTTGAAGGCTGTTCTAAAAGAGGTGGAGGAAGCAGAAGGGAAGGTGATATTGTTTATTGATGAAATCCACCTTGTTCTTGGAGCTGGTAGAACCGAGGGATCTATGGATGCTGCTAATCTGTTCAAGCCTATGCTTGCTAGAGGGCAGCTTAGATGCATTGGTGCTACAACACTAGAAGAGTACAGGAAGTATGTGGAGAAAGATGCAGCATTTGAGAGAAGATTCCAACAAGTTTATGTGGCTGAACCTAGCGTTACAGACACTATTAACGTTCTTAGAGGTTTGAAAGAGAAGTACGAGGGTCATCACGGTGTGACCATTCAAGATCGTGCTCTTGTCGTTGCAGCTCAGTTATCGAGTCGTTACATAACAGGTGAAATTGTTGCTTTCAGTATCTTAATGTTGTGACCGGACATGCTTATATTATTATTCTCATGTCTGAAAAGCTCGTGTCTTTCCTGTTTCATAGGACGCCATCTGCCTGATAAAGCAATTGATTTGGTTGATGAAGCATGTGCAAATGTTCGAGTTCAATTGGATAGTCAGCCTGAAGAAATTGATAACCTGGAGAGGAAGAAAATTCAATTGGAAGTTGAACTTCATGCGCTTGAGAAGGAGAAGGATAAAGCAAGCAAAGCTCGACTTGCTGAAGTAAGTGTCAGCCTAATTACTTGTTAGACATTCACTTTTCAGAGGTATTTTTTCGTACTTACAATTGATCTTTTTTCATTGAAGGTTGTAAAAGAATTAGATGACCTAAGAGATCGGCTTCAGCCTTTAACAATGAAATACAAAAAAGAGAAAGGAAGGATTGATGAAATCCGGCGACTGAAGCAGAAGAGAGAGGAGATATTGTATTCCATACAGGAGGCTGAAAGAAGATACGATTTAGCTAGAGCTGCAGATTTGAAATACGGAGCCCTGGAGGAAGTGGACGCAGCTATTGCAGGACTAGAAGGAAGCATAGAAGAGAACCTGATGCTAACGGAAACTGTTGGACCTGAGCACATTGCCGAAGTTGTAAGTCGGTGGACTGGAATTCCTGTCACCAGGCTTGGACAGAATGATAAGGAAAGGCTTATCGGACTCGCAGACAGGCTACATCAAAGGGTGGTTGGACAAGATCAAGCTGTTGAAGCTGTTGCAGAGGCTGTGCTTAGGTCAAGGGCGGGTCTAGGAAGGCCACAACAGCCTACTGGCTCGTTCCTTTTCTTGGGACCTACCGGTGTTGGCAAAACTGAACTTGCTAAAGCTCTTGCTAAGCAACTCTTTGACGATGAAAATCAAATGGTGAGGATTGACATGTCTGAATACATGGAGCAACACTCTGTTGCACGTCTTATCGGTGCTCCACCGGGGTAAATATTACTACCATTCTTGTTTCACTTTGTTTAATATATATGTGTGGTACTTTTGTCTCAAATACATTAAAATCTTATCAGGTATGTGGGTCATGAGGAAGGTGGACAGCTTACTGAAGCTGTTAGGAGAAGGCCTTACGGTGTTGTGTTGTTTGATGAAGTGGAAAAAGCACACCCCTCTGTCTTCAATACTCTTCTTCAAGTTCTGGATGATGGAAGATTAACTGATGGCCAAGGCCGTACTGTAGACTTCAGGAATACGGTTATTATCATGACCTCCAATCTTGGTGCTGAACATCTTCTGACTGGATTGACGGGCAAATGCACCATGAAAGTTGCTCGTGACCGGGTCATGCAGGAGGTAAGCCTATGGTTTAGTTGCTTGTGTCGTGCTTCGTCCCTTCTCTTAGCAAAATTTTCCAGCTAAAAATCGGATATATAATGTTTCTTCTGTATAGGTGAGGAAGCAGTTTAGGCCCGAATTGCTGAACCGGCTGGACGAAATTGTTATTTTTGATCCACTCTCGCATGACCAATTGAGGAAGGTTGCTAGATTACAGATGAAGGATGTAGCCAGCCGTCTCGCCGAAAGGGGTGTTGCATTGGCAGTAACCGATGCTGCATTAGACTTCATATTGGCGGAAAGCTATGATCCGGTAAGTCTACCAGACGAGACTCTGATGAAATTGCTCAACTTTACGAACCCGTTAAAATTGGAAAACTAAACATTATAAACCCATGCAGGTATATGGAGCACGACCCATCAGGAGATGGCTGGAGAAGAAGGTGGTCACAGAGCTGTCAAAAATGCTTGTAAGAAAAGAAATCGATGAGAACTCAACTGTGTACATAGACGCTGAGCCAAGCGAGCAGAGTCTGGTGTATAGGGTGGAGAAGAATGGTGGGCTTGTAGATGCAGTCACCGGGCAAAAAGCGGATGTGCTGATTCAAATTGCCAATGGCCCAAGAAATGACGCAGCTCAAGCAGTGAGGAAGATGAAAATTGAGGAGATACTTGATATATATATATATATGTACATACATACATACATATATATATTAAGAAATATATATATATATATGTGTGTGTGTGTGTTAACTAAAACTATATAAGTTAAACTAATTAGATGTGTTACCACTAGACACGATCAAATTAGTAAATAATCAATAGAAACCAATATGAGAATTCACCTATTATAATCATATACTTTTGATCATTTATTTAAAGATTTTATAGTTTCAAATAAGTAATATTGAGAATATCATTCATAAAATTACTAAATTAGATGCTTAAAAGAATGATGATTGGGATATTAGGACTCTAATTATGAGATTGTTATAATATAGGCAAGTAATAGTAAAGTTTAGTTTCAAAAATAAAAAACAAGCATATGATGATTATCGGTAAGTATGGGATTTAAGGCTTAAACTCCAGTTCAATTTAATATTGTATGCTAAATAATTTTTAGTGAGCTTTACTTACTAGTTTGAAACTCTAAATATCGGTGATTTTATTATTAATTTATTATTAAATTGACTTTAATGTTATCCACAAATCTTTATGTATTTATTTATTATTATTATTGTTATTGTTATTAGAATGGTATAATCTTATAGAGAGAGAGAGAGAGGTGTCTTTGCAACTTCTTAATCCGAAATGGCTGTGAAGCGGAAAGGTTCTTTCTTCAAAGGATTAGAGCACGTAATTACAAACCACGATATTAGGGATTCAAATCCTTCCTCAACTACAACAGGCAAAAAAAGGAATGACCTTTCCATGGATGGTGATAAGATATATCTATTAGTTTCTTAGTTTATGGAACCATGCTTGTTTAGCTTCTCGCTTTTCTTACTAATTTTTCCAAGCAACGGTAGAATGGAAATGCGTGTCATCTTATTGCTGAAATCCCTTTTCGTCAAGGAGTAGCTCAGTAGAAAGATGCAGTCTCCTAGACATGTACGTGGTCTACAATCTTTTTGTTGGAAAATATACGCAAGATCAAATCTAAGCGCAGCGGAATGAATTTAAAATTTGTCAACAGAATCAATTTTAAAAGAATTAAATTGTATCATAAAACAAGAAATAGATCAAACTTTACTAACCTGTTTTGATTTTGTCTTACAAGTTTCTACAAACCGTTCAAACGTCCGGCCTCTAATAGTATCCACAGATCTTTTCGGAGAAAAACTCAAATCAAATTTGAGAGGAAAAACTTGTTAAAAGTGCTAGCTTCAATTTGTTCTAATTTTTTTCTTTTTATATGAAAAATCTTATTTTTCATATCCTTGAACTTTATTAAAATTACAACTAAAGTCAAAATTTAATTATAATTATTAATAAATCCTTATAAGATCAAATATCACATATTGACCTTTTAAGTTTCTAAAACTTCTCAACTAAATCCAACTTAATTTAATTTTCACTTTCTCCTTTATAGACCTTTTATGTGTTACTCATTAGGTTCCTAATATGTTGGCAATTATTACAAATTATAATTCTAATTCACAATTAGAATTAGATAAATTAAAATTCCTTTTAATTTATCTTTAATTCCTTAATTAAACAATTTATAATCATATATCATGATTGACGTCTAGCTGTTAGTAGTGTGCCCTAGGCAAATGGATATTTGTGATTCATGTATTAACATTATGACTTGTTAATAATATATTATGAGGTATTCCTTCATATATGCAT
>JAJMLV010000007.1:28101754-28114707 GCA_027123465.1 Erythroxylum coca | reverse complement strand
TTGGCTCAACGATTAATGAGCCCTTAATGGGACAGTTTCAGAGCCTATTGGCTCAATGATTAATGAGCCCTTAATGGAACAGTTTCAAAGCCTTTTGACTCAACGATTAATAAGCCCTTAATGGGACAGTTTCAGAGCCTTTTAGCTCAACAATTAATGAGCCCTTAATGGGACAGTTTCAGAGCCTATTGACTCAACGATTAATGAGCCCTTAATGGGACAGTCTCAGAGCCTATTGGCTCAACGATTAATAAGCCCTTAATGGGACATTTTCAGAGCCTCTGGCTCAACGATTAATGTGCCCTTATAGGGACAGTTCAGCTGCTCGGTCACAACCCTGAAATTAATTGAAAAGTGTTACATACTGCATTTTGTTTTGATATGTTTGATTGACTGACAGGTTAAATGTCATATACTGATGTGATAACAATCATGGGGTACAGCTAATTGTAAAATGTATGACAAATTGTGATATGCCTAGCGTTGTATGAAATATTAGGGCTATTGACCAGAGTTGCCACCGATCAGAGCTTTTAGCTCAACGTGCGAAAATGAGCTTCGAGCTCATGAGTGAATCAGAGCCTCAGACTCAACGTATAATGAGCCCTGTAACTAGCACTACATAAGGGTCAGATATTAATGAGCCCTTCAATGGGACAGTTTAGGCACTCGATCACAGTAAAATGAAAATAAATGGTAAGTGAGTGAAATATGTATGTATCAAAAATGGGGCATATGAATGCGAATTTCTGTAAAAGTGTAACTGGGCAATTTTTTGTGAAAGTGTATTATGAGATAAAGTTAGATGTATGTGAATTGTAAAATGAGATCAAATAGACAGAAATGTGATTATAGGTTATGATTGATTTTTGTTACACGATTGAGGGGACCATCGATGATGGTCACTCATTGAGTTCACAAAACTCACCCAAAATTTGCAATTATTTTTCAGGACTCAGAAGAATACCCCGTTAGGCAACGGGTGTATCATGATCGCTTGAGAGTGATAAAAGAGGACGGGATCAGTTGCGTCTGCATTGTGTGAGAATTTTGGCGTTATATTATTATGTATTTATAAGAGGACCTTTATGGTCAATGTATTTACCGGTTTTGTTATGTAAATTGTTTTATGTAAAGTTTATAAAATGAAAGTGTATGTTTGTTTTAAAAAAAATGTATACTGTGATTTGACTGAGTGATGTATCACGCCACCCTCGCAGGGCATGGACTCGGATATCACCCTCGATGTCGAGTCCGGGTCTTACGGGAGTGGGGTGTTACAATGTGTGTGTGTGAACGAAGGAATTACTTAATATAAATTAATCAAATAATTGAGTAATAATTTCAAAAGGATAGGAAAAAGAGAGTGCAAACTGATTTATTGCAATTCGGTATACAACCATTACCTATGTCCACTCCCAAGATTCTTCTAGGAAGTCTACTATAATTCTTCTTTCAAGACAACGAATAACTTTAGTATAATCTTTCTCGACAAAGAAGAATCCTTTACAATCTTCTTCCAAGGTGAAGAGAAACCTCAACCTCACTTTGATCACCCCAAGTACAATAATAACTCTTCAAACAAATTTTATAACTCAAAATAACTCACTTTATCATTTGATAACTCCAAAGAGATTCAATCACACGAATGTGAAACAACGATGCTTAAATGATTAAAAAACTTAGAAATATGTGTCAATACATCTAAAAATTCTTGATACTAAAAGCAATGAGAAAATAACTATTTATATTGTTTTGAGACCCTTCTTAGTCATTAGAGCTAGGAACTAGTCATTACAACAACTATATACAGAGTACTAGTCAACCTATATAGCATATTAGTTAACCGGTAGGCATTAGAGACACTAGATTCACTAGCCATTGGGATAATGGTCAAACAAAAAGAACATTGATTAACCAACATAGAACATTACTCAACTAATACATGCATCAACCAATATTTCAACAAACTCACAGTATATCAAATTTAGCAACTTTAACCTATATTAGTTTACCACAAACTCAACTAATCACCCTAAAAACATGATTTTAACAATTTCAAATGCTTAAAACCAATTTATTTAACGCAATTATGATTTAAACACTTCCTAAATGGAAAGACTCATGTAATAAAGTGAAACTAAATATTTATGCATGATGAGCCTTTTAGAACATCAAAGTGGTTAAATGAGATTACAATTAACATTATAAACTAAAGAATGACCTTGATAAGGCTTTTTTTGTTTTGTTCTTTGTTTGAACTTCGTTTTGATGGTTGTAAACTTTAACTTTTTAAGCTATCTTCTTGACTTTGTAACTTTATTTTGTTCTTATGTTGGTTTTCATCAATAATAAACTCAATAATAGTAATTATGTTTTTTAATCATCAAAATATCAATTAAAACCTCCCTTGATTTAACAAAAATGATATTTAATTTCTCCATACTTAGATCTAGAGTGTTGAATAGGATTCTCTGTGAGATAAATACACTAGTGTTATCGCTTCTAATTGATATCCTTTTGAGATCTATACCATAGTCTCTTAAGTTATTGTTTAAGCCATGTAATTTGTGCATAATAGCTATCAACACTAAATATTCGACTTCTGCAGTTGATAAAGGATTTACTAAATTATAACATTAATACATTGCCTAAAAATTGGCAAGTATTGAATGCACTCTTCTTACTAAAAAGATTTTCATCATAACCCATATTCATATATCTAACCAAATTAAAAATTAAAATTTTGGGATACTAAATTCCCAATGATATGGTAGCATATACATATCTAAGTATATGTTTAATGGCTAAAAGATGAGACTCTTTGTAATTTGAATGAAATCTAATATATAAGCAAACATTAAATATAATGTGAAACCTACTTGTGGTAGTAAAAAAAAACTGTTCATCTTGTTTAATTTTAGTTATAAAACTTATAAGTGTCCTTAATGACTTGACTTGTCTATTTTGAAGCATTTAAGTAGTTTTGTGGTGTACTTGGCTCAACTAATGAAGATGCACTCCTTTATTTGCTTGATTTGAAGTCCATAAAAGAAGTTGAGATCTCCCATCATGCTAAAGGTTAATATTCATCGTTAAAGGTTATTTTATAGTAGTAAGCTCAATTTAAAAAGTAAAAAATAAGATGTGATATATTTCTAAAATAAGATCGAGTAATTATCCTTTGTTAAACATCACCTATGATTTAATTCAGAGTTTGATTCTTATTGAATTTTCAATATATCAAAACTTCTCATCCTTTTTATCTCCTTAATTTCTCTTGTGGGGTGTCTTTGTGATCATTCTCATTTTCTCTATGAACTAAATTTTCCAAATCCTTAAATAGACCTATATCATCATCTTAAAGACTTTTTTCTTAAGCAAGTTAATTACATTCATAAAAAACAATAGGCATATTTTCTTAAATAACAAAAGTCTTATTGTTAAAAAATTTATATGCTTTGCTAGTTAAGGAGTAACCTAGAAAAATTCCTTCACCCTTTTTTAAATCAAACTTTCCCAGGTTATCCTTAATGTTCTAAATATATCTCTTACAACCTAACACTATAAAATAACTAAAATTTGGCTATTTCTCTTTCCAAATCTTATAAGTCATTCCATCCATTACTGGTCTTATATAGAATATATTAAACATTCAATAGACAGTTTTTATAGCCTTAACATAAAAATGCTTTAAGAGATCATATTCATTTAGTTTTGTTCTATTCATGTCTTAAAATTCCTATTTTTTCTTTCAATAATTCCATTTTGGTAAGTTGTTCTAAGAGTGGAAATTTATGAAAAATGGTATTTTCTTCACAAAAAGATCCAAATAATTTATTTTCAATTTTCCCACTATAGTCACTTCTAATTAAAACAATAAAGATTTTCTTCTTATTTTGAACTATCTTAAAATATTAAAAAAATTATCTTAAAATATTCATCTAATTAGAAATAATAACCAAGTGAGTAAAGGTATTTTACTCAGCTAGACTAGCAACTCTAATGGGGCCAAACAAATATAAGTAAGGTAATTGCAAAGATCTAATAGAGGCTATTAAATTTTTTCTCTTGAATGAGTTATTGGTTTATTTGCCTATTTAGCAAGCTTCACACACCTTATCTTTCTCAAACTTGATTCTTGAAAGTTTGTGGATAAGTTGCTTAAAGTTAAGGTTGGAGATGAGATCCATACTTGCATGTCTAAGCCTTATATGCCAAATCCATGCATCTTTACTCACGAAAATTAAACACCTCATCTTTTAGTTAAAGAAGTTAATAAGATCAATTGTATAAATATTACATTCTCTCTAACCTAAAAATGCAATGCTATTATTAATGGTTTTAGAAATAATGCACAATTTTCTTTTAAAACATGCTTTGTAATCTTCATCAATTTGTTGGATTACACTTAATAAATTAAGCTTTAATACTTCTATTAGAAACATATTGTCAATTATAAATTCCTTACCAACTGCTTCAGTGTCAATTATCTTACCTTTAACATTGTCTTCAAAAGTGAGAAATCCTTTGTCTTTATCTCTAAAAGTTGTAAATTGAGGTGCATCATTAGTCATGTGTTTCAGGCATACATTATCAATGTACCATTTGTTCTTTTTTTTTTTCCTCTTAAGACTTATAAAACTAAATAATTAGTTTCTTTTAAGTATGCAAATGAACTTTGGTTCTTGATTGCTAGTCTCCCTTTATTCAACCTATATTTTCAAGAGCTTAATTATCATTATTTATTTGAGGAAGCAAAATTTATCAATATGTATATTGTTGGACCCCGTTTCCAAAGCCCAACTCTTATGGAAAATCATAAGACTTGAGCATGCACTTTATCTTGTAAGGTTGTTTCAACCCTCCTTAGCCTAAGTGACATCCGAACGCGCATCCGTAAAGGGTGGCGTGCCCACACTAGTCAAACATCATAACAAACTCATTTCTCCTATTTCAGAACAGATTTTGGGAAACCTCAAAATGGAATTACAATTTGACTTCTTCAAAACATTTGTTCCCCATTGTCTTACGTTTCTAATGACACCAAAATCATTCAATTTAGTTCAAAAATCTAAAAATTATAGTCCAAAAATTTTCGGGCTATTATTAAGCTGAACAGTACACTATACTCAACTTCTATCCAGAAAATGAAAGTCTTAAAGATTGAATTAAAATTCAATTTCTTCAGAGGCTTTGTAGATCTATATCTCTAGTTTATTTATAAATAAGAATCATCTCATTTGAAACTCTATAGATCAAGATATCATCCAAATACTGAAGTATGTTCAGTGAAATATCCAGTTCGTACTCTTCCAACTGATACCCTTATTTTGATTCAATCAATTTTTTTCGAATCAATACCAAAAGCTATAACTTTTTATGGAGAGATAGAGAAATGTGTTAGGAAATGATTGGTTCAAAAATTTGGTCATTTGGAGGTCGGAAGACAAAGTTATAGTCAAAAGAGTAGAATATGTTCAGGGTTGGGGGGAAAATTGCGCGATTGTGACCTACGCGCGCGCGGCCGCAAAGTTGCGATCGCAACTTTCCCCTTTCTGCTTTTCTTCTTCCGATCTGTATTGGTAAAAATGGCATAACGTTCACTACAAATTTCATATTAAGGTCATTCAAAGACTGTTTCGAAGAAGACGTCTAGACCTACAACTTTCATGAAGACCTAGAAAACAAATTTTACCTCTATAAGGGTTAAAATTTCAAAACAATATAGTTGTCCTGAATGTTCACCTCATGTAGGATCACAAATGTATAATGATCATATCTCTCAACTTTGATATCCAAAAATTTGATACTATATAGCGTTGGAAAGCTAGGAAACCAAAATACAACTTCCAATAAGACAACTTTATCTAATTAAGCCTAGATCAATCTAGATTTTCTGCTGAAGTTAGAAACCCAATTTGACCCTTATGGAAAACTTAAAATTTGCAATGAACAACTTGGAAAGTCATGAGCATAACCATACAACTACCAACTTTGCTTCATTAAACTCCCTAATCTCTACTCATTTGACTCATCCCTTGCAACTAATTCTCATTATTCATAAAAATATTATCTTTCCTTTTTCCATAATATCTCACATGTATATCTATAGATTATATATAAACAATTCATGTTCAAAAATCATCATTTCAAGTTGATAACTTCTTCAAATCTACCCAATTCCAACTCAACATCATCCATAGACAATTCATATTTCATTAACAACATAAAGATAAGAATTTACAAAGCATTTACGGGCATTTCGAGCTATATTACATCATTTTACAAAATCCCAAAATACAAAAGATACTAAACCCAATAATTCTCGAATTACGCCTAAAGACTTACTTTTACAAAATCTAACTTAATTTACAAAAACATTGCAAAAGTAGAACGATGCCTCAAATCTTGGTTACTCGATCTCATTCTCTTCACTTGAAGATGGGAAAAAAGGGGGTGAGCTTAAAAGTTCGTGGGTAACAATTTATAACAGAAAAATAAGCAAAACCTTTGAAAACATTCATTTGTCATAGAAAATTCTCATTGAGTTCATAAAACACATGTTTCTCAAATTCTTATCATGTAGTCAAATTCTCAAACTATAAAACATGAATACATCAAACTTGTTTACATATGATAGGCACATAAGCACATCAAAATGGTTTGAACGTTCCATAAATAGAACGTACTACACATTTTCCATAAGTTCCTGTGTAGTCGTAAATAAAACGTACTAACGCAATCCCACATAATGGTCTTGCATAGTCGTGAACTTATGGGAGTCCATGAAGGAGCTCCATACCACTAGCGGGCAGGCGGGAGATGCCTTTAGTCGAAATGCACTTGACAATAGAATGGACCAAACCAAACTCACATAACAGATAATATTAGAAGATCTACATTTTCAATCAACCTTACCTTTCTTGAAGTCTTATTTTTAGTTCCTTATCTACAAAAAATAGTTGAACTTTTTAGTAATAAAGGTGATATCTTTTTTATCCCTTTCACTTGAGAATGTCCCACATTCCTCGCTCAGTTCCTCCTTTAAGGCTTTAAATACTATGTTATTTTTTCCTTTAAAGTGTTATCTCTTTTTGCGTCTTTTTCAATCTCATTTATTATATGAAGAGAGATCCAATGAGCTCTTTTAAAAGTAGTGTTTTTAGATCCTTAACTTTATGTATGATTATCATTTTGGCTTCCTAAATCTTTATAAGTGGCCTAAATAGCTTTCTCACCATTTCAATATTAGTGTAGGTCTTTCTATGACCTTTAAGAGTATTAATAATATCAATAAATGTAGCATACATACTTAATAAACTTTCACCATGTTTCATTTGAAATGATTCATATTAGTGAGTTAACATGCTTACTCTACTTTTTTTTAACTAATGTGTGACTTCAAGTGTGTATAGAATTTTGTTTTACACATGGATACCTTATTAAATTCATTCATACCTAGTACATAAAACAAAATATGAATGGCTTTAAAGAAATAAGTATCGTATCTTAAGGTTCCCATTCTTCCTTTAGTTTGACTATCTTTTTGTTATCTATGACTTTCATAAGAACGAATGGTCCATTTGAATATATTTCCCACGAATCTACACTTTTGATTGTCAAGAAAAACTTCACCGTAGTTTCCTAATAGAGATATTGTCATAAAATAAAGTGGTTCTATCAATATTTTGTCCCTGTTAGTTATATGAGGATGATTTTGAACTTAAGTATGCTATTATGATATTTACTCTAGAATTTCATTTGAAATGCTAACTTAAGAGACTCATTATGATATCACTTGTTAATCCCTAATGGCATCTAAAAGGGAGATGGATTGAGTGTTGGCAAATTTTAAAAACTATCTCTTATATAATGAATGTAATTAGATAATAATCAATATATGATGATAAATAACTTATTATAAATCACTAACACAATCCATAATTTAAAGAGTATAGGAAAAAAAAAGACAAACTAATTTATAATAGTTCGACAAATAACTCTTACCTATGTCTACTCTCGAAGACACTTATTGGAATTTTTACTACGTCCCTTCTTTCAATAAGGCAAAAAGAAATCTTACAACAATTTTGTTTTCCACAAATAGATAACAACTTTTCTTACAATCTTTCTCCTGAAAGTAAACCCACTCATAAAAGAATTCATAAATCAAAAGTTCTTGCTTTATCACTTTGATAACCTTAAGGTTCAATGGCCCTAAAATGCAACAATAAATTCTTAAATAATATGAAAAACTCTTAGAAATATGTATAAGACACCTAATTGTTTTCTCATGTCTAAATGTATGGGCCATTAGAATATTAATCGACTATTATGACACATTGGTCGAGCGATGTATTAACCAATATTGCTACAAACTCTTAGTAAACAGGTGTTGATAACTTTAACTTATATCATTCTACTACTAACTTATATAGGTCAACCAATAAAATTAAAATCATGATTCTATTATTTTCAAACATTCAAAAATTAATTTGTTTAATGCAACATTCACTTAAACAATTCTTTTAATGTTCTCTAAAGTATATTTTAAGGATTAAAAGGGTTTTCTTTGATATTAAACCTTTAATTCCTCTTGATGATTGAAAAGAATTATGCAATGGGTTAAATTATGGTGAACATATCATGATAAGTCTCTAAAACGTCAAAATTGATCAAGTAGGAAGTATAATAAACATTACGTATTGGTCTTGATTTTGTTTTCAATTGAAGGAGTGAAACTCTAAGTTTTTCCTAGTATATTCATAAGCTGTATCTTGATTTGTGCATGACCACTATTATTTTCATAAAAATCAAAACCATTAATAATACTTATATTTTGTTATCATCAAAATATGAATTGTCACCTTCTTTGATTCAATAAATATAATTCAACTTGATTAAATTTTATTATTGACAATAAGGGATACATATGATGCATTTACATAAGAGATATGGATTTTATAATGTTTTGGTCAGTACTCGCAAAAAATGATAAATTTTATTATATCGTACCAAGTATAAGTACTGGTTGATATCGATGATTTTGCCTGATATTGGTTGGTACCAACCGGTACTAAAAGTATCGATAATATATTAGTTTTGTAAATTTAGAAAATTTGGGGAACAAAAGAAAAATAAAAAGAACCTAATCTATTACAAACTGGTGCTTCTCAATCTCATTCACGAAACCTGCAAAAAAACTCCAAAGTTCCAAACTTCATTGCTGCCTTATGCCTTGCTCTCTCTTGCCATCGCCTACTTTATCCTTATGCCTTTCTATTGTGTCGTTCTTTGTCTTATTGCTTCTCTATTGTTGTTGTTTCTTAACTAGGTCACTATTATATGCTGCCATCATAGCTCCATCCCTTGTTGCTTCATCTCTTATTATCTACATCATCTTTTTATGCTTTGTGTCTATCAATATACTATCTATTGAGTATATTGACCATATAAGTTTTGTGATATAGTTTTGTAACCATGCAGTATGTTCACTATGTTGTATACTTGTAATAATATAAGTTTTAATTAAATCTTAGGTTTGGATTTTTTTGTCTATTTTCAACATTTTTTTGTAAAAATTATATAATTTCTTCTCCAATTTCAATTTACTGTAATTATGGTTTATATATATATTTAATTGAAGTTTATATATGTTTATATCAAATATTATGTGCGAAATTATTAGTCTATAACATTGATTGACCAGGAAGAATACAAAATAAAACCAAAAAAATTAGAGAGAAAATCTTACCTCATAATTTATCAGAAGAGAACCATTTTTCATCACAATCTAGATAATAAGTATCATAACCAACTCTATTATTAACATAATGAATTAAATGCATTTCTTTGAGTATTCATTCTCATTTATTATCTTATAGTATTAATATATTAATATTAAGCAAGATAGTGATTCTCGTAAGGTAAATTCATTTTAGGAAAGAAAAGTTCAAACTATGTAATCCTTGTATACATAATGTTGTAACATGAAATATAGGGAGAACCATACAATAAAGTGATTTCAATCTTTTGAAGAAAAAAAGGAAAAAATTAGAATTGGCTATAATTTCATAAAGTAGCCATTTTCATGGTAGAAATTTTTATAATTAAGAGGACCATGTGATATTTATTTGGCATAATATATTTATTTTAATTTTTACATATAAATAAAGGTAAGTTCAAGTAATCTTAATAATTCAACCTCTTCAGGTTAAGGAAGAAGATCCAACTTAGATTTATGTTATATTGGTTCTTGATATGAAGAACCATAGCATTTATTTGTATTGTAATACATATTTGAAAGGTGGGAGAATCACTATATTAAAGAAGAATTAGTTGAGATTAAAGGTGATGTGGAGTATTGCAAGAAAGTTAGCTATGATGTGAAATAAAAAATAAAAACTTTTCTTAAAGAGTATCAACATGAGAAAGATAAAAGGCAAAGAATAAACTACAAAATTAGTAGTGGAAGTTTTTTTATAGCGATAAAGATGATATTGGGGATGTTGAAGCTGGTATTCCTACCCAATAAGAAGAGATTGTTGCACCTGATGTGAGGAATATAAGAAGATAGGTGTCTAATGTTTTTATACCATGAACAACTCATAAAACTCAACCTTTAATCCATAACATCTTATAATATAAAGAAACATCTCACAAAATGGACATAGAAATGGCTAGATTGTGGTATGATGAAGGTGTATCATTCAATGTTGTTCATATTATTATCAACCTATGGTGGATGTTATAACCTCTTATAGTTTAGGAAATAATGCTCCTTCAATTAATGACTACATAGATAATATTTTGAGCAATTTTGTTTTTGAAATAAAAAGTTATTTAGATGAAAAAAGAATGAGTTAGGTAACTTATGGATATTCAATCATGTGATGGTTGGAGAAGTATAAGACATGAGCCTAATATCAATTATTTTTGGTTTATTCTACTAAGGGAATAGTATTTTTAAAGTTTATTGATACATCTGGCCTTATTAGAAAATGTTGATACTTTGTTTAAGATATTTGATAAAGTTATGAATGAAGTTAAGCATGAAAAAAAAACATTTTACTTATAAAGAAGTTGAAAGCTTGGAAAAAAGTTGTAAAGCATGTATAATTCTTTTTATTAGACTCCCTGTACTGCATATTTTATTAACTTGATGTTGAAAAATATAGAAGATGCTTAATACTTTATTATCATTGATGAATCTATATAGAAAGAAAGAAAAGTGACCAAATTAATTTATAATTATGTATGGGTCCAAAATTTGACGAGAAAGAATTTACCAATAGTAGGAATTTGAATTGTTTTGCTATTAAAAAAGTTAATTTTTTATCACATCAGTTTTTTGTTCTGATAAAGGAGTTGAAATAAATATTTACAAGTGATAAATGCGTTGCATCTCAATTTGCGACTTCTAACCCTAGAATAGAGGTTTCTATGAGTCGTTGGTGAGAGTACTTCCTTTAGTTGATAATAATGTGACGGCAATAATGATTTATTTTTAAGATGTCATTTAAAAGGTGAAGGAAATAATCAAGACTAATATAAAAATAGGTCTTATTTATATACACCTTATCTTACAATCACCAATGAAAGATCGAAAATGCAACTTTACTCTCCATTGTTTGCTGCTAGGTATTTTTAGATCATAGTGTCTATTTTAGACCAAATTTTATAAAGAAAGTTGAAGTTAATATGTGAATGCTACAAACTAGCACAATAATTATTATACATAAGATGATGCAAGATCTCCTTAAATCATAAATGGAGGTAAACAAGGATGTGTGGTGATTTTGAGATGCCTATTCCAATTCATTAAAGAGACAAACTTAATATAGATATATAGTTTTTTAGTTTTTTTAGTTGAATTAATCATCACTTTATTATTTATATATAACGTTACTTTTATTGTCTTAAAGTTACTTAGTGGGACTAATTCAAATTTTGAATCAATATGTGAGTGTAATAGGGTGTGAATGAAATTGGAGCATAATCGAATTTATTTGTTCTAAAAAAAAGAAATAGATTGGAATACAAAATATTGAACAATTTGATCTTTGTTCAATACAACTTAAAACATCAAGAAAGGCATGTTATTATCATTATTAAGATGAGTATAATTTCTTATATTATCTTAACAATTTAATTTTATTTGCTTACTAGAACTCTTAACAGAGCCAGTAGTTTTATAAGTCCAATTTGCCTTGATTACATCAATCTTTTAGTGGATTAGGTTTTTGAGGAACCAAGTTTAATATATGAGAGTGACTTGGAAAATAATCTTGGATGAGAAAGTATTGACATGTCATTTGATACAATGAATTTGAGTGATGATAATGATGAGACTTCTTACAATGATGAAAATTTTGTACCAAAAGAAAATTAGGGTCAATATGATTTGAGTGGATATTCCATTGAATGAAGTTTTAGTTTTTCATTTATGTTTTGTTGTAGTACCCCCACTCCCGTAAGACCTGAACTCGACATCGATGGTGATATTCGAGTCCGTGCCCCACGAGGGTGATGTGTTAAAGCACTCAGTCATTCAAAAGTCCACATAATTTTTTTTGAATTCAATAACACAATATGCGGAAATCAATACTCAATTTGGGCCCACATTCATTCATAAACATTATCAATTACACAAAACCATCGATAAAAATTTCAATAGCCATTAGGGGCCCTTTCACAAATATAACACATTTGAGTCATTACGGAATACAAATTTATACAAAGAGGTGCAGAAAATACAATTCGATACAAAATAGAAAAATGTAATGCAGACGTGAACTGATCCCGACCTCCATCATTCACTTGAATGTTGTATGTATACTACCGTTAGCCTAACGGGGCATTCTTTTGATCTCGAAAAATATTTGCAAATTTTGGGTGAGTTTTGTGAACTCAATGAGTGACCATCATCGATGGCTCACCCAGTCACATAA
>JAJMLV010000007.1:27828252-27840905 GCA_027123465.1 Erythroxylum coca | reverse complement strand
TTAAATTTCTAATGACATCAAAATCATTCAGTTCGGTTTAGTGATTCAAAAGATATACTTCAAACATTTTTGGACTAATCTTGTCCAAATGAATGTACTATGCACAACTTCCATTTAAAATTTAAACATCTTAGAGATTGAATTAGATTCCAAATTCTTCATACCATTTGTAGCTCCATGTCTCTAGTTTACCATAAATCAAAAATCATCTCATTTGGAGCTCAACATATCAAGATATCATTAAAATATTGAAGTATGTTCAGTAGAATAACATCAGTTCATACCATCTAAGAATACACTCACTGTACTCATTCCACTTTTTCACTCAATTTTTCTCAATTTGATTCAAAGGGCTATGATTTTGGTAGAGATGTAGAGCAATGTCTTACTTTTGCTTCGTCTTTCTTTTGCTTCATCTTAATTTTGCATCGTCTTACTTTTGCATCGTCTTACTTTGCATTGTCTTACTTTTGCATCATCTTTCTTTGCTTTGTCTTACTTTTGCATCTTCATATATAACGATCATAACTTTCGACTCAGATGTTCAAAAATTCTATACTATATACCGTTGGAAAGAAAAAAGGAAGATATATAACTCTCAAGAAGGCAACTTTGCCAAAATTTATCTAGATTAATCCAAATTTTCTCCCAAAGTTAGAACACGAATTTAACATTCAACTCCCAATGTACTGGACCCGTTCTCACTTCGAGACAAATTTTGAGACTCTTAGAGACAAAATTGAAATTTTATATCTTCATAAGAAATGTATCCATATGTTTCTAGTTTAGTCCAAACAAAGATTCTTCTCATTTGGATAACTAGAGAAAAAGTTATGGCTAACAGACTGAAGCATACTCAGTGAACGTTTTCCATATCACTACCAATTTTGTTTCCAAATCCTTCTTTATTACAACTCATACCAAAATCACCCTCTCTACTCCCTCTACTTCTCATTTCCAATAAAAACACATTTAAAAACAATCATACCTGGAAGTTGTCAATAAATGCATGTACATTTATTTTTGTGTAGAGATTCAATATTTATGCGCATATATGATAACACTATGCATGAGCAAGAAAATGCATTTCTTTAACCCCTCTTCGAGCTCACATGTATTGAAATTTCGAGTCCTACCCCTTAGTATCGAAAAAGGGATGTTACATTTGTTCCTTTAATTTCAGTTGTATTTAATGTATAATAAATTCTATAAATGCAAAAAATATATAAAACTTTTAACTGTAAATATTTTGTTTCGAGTTTCACTTTTACTTAGTTATGTTCCTCAATATGAATTCTTGTTATAATGCTTATAGAGTTATGAACTTATATTATTCTTACTAGATGAAGTTTCGATGTAATTAGTCTTTATCATATGAAGTAAATTGGAACATTTTAAGTATTTTGCATTATTATTAGTTTTATACATGTGCGATAATTAAACTGCATTTTTCTTATATTAATTATGGTTATTGTTTATATGCAGAACATGTGAAAAGTAATATTAATATAAATGAAGAGAAAGTTTTTATTTCAAATTTATATTATTATAATTTTTGGGGACATAGTTTATCTAAAATTACAAATTATATAGTTTATCTAAAATTAAAAATTATATAGCACAATATACTAAGGGACCATTTTATAATTTAAGAAATTAAGGGACTATTTTATAACTTTAAAAATTACTCAAAACAGTACCCATCATCAACTAGTACCATTATTGTATTGTACAAGACCTAAATCCAATAATAGTGCTGATAAGGTATTAATAACATTGACTTACATGAGCCATTATATATAATGTTATAACAAAAAGTTGAAATATATTTATTATTTTATGTATATTTCAATATATCTAAAATAATTTAACGAATAAAAATGTTATATTTTTATGGTAATTGCAAAAAAAAACTCAAACTTTGCTCAATTTTAAAATTATAACTTGAACTTCAAAACGTGGCAATTAAATGTTTAAACTTTCAATTTTTTAGAATTTTAGCCCGACATTAGCGTCTGTGTTAACTTTGCTGATGTGACTTGCCACGTATTCCAAAACCCTAAGTATTAATGCACTTAAGCTAAAATTAACACAAGTAATGAAGATTAATGCAATGATGTCATTTAATTACATAACTAAAACATCGTTTAAAAAAATGACGTAGTTTAATTCCTAAATCAGTTTACGCGACCTCAACGCCCTCACCCTTAATTTTCAATTTGTTCCATTCGATTTTAGTTTGTTCTCCTGATGCCCCAAGTCACTCTGGCATTGTAGTGCACCAGTAAGCTCTTCGTTTTCAATTAATTCTCTTGACGTCCTTAGCTCTTCGTAGCTAACTGCATTGTGATGCAAGAGCAAAATGAGCTTTTTACTATTTGAGAGCAAAAAGAGTTTCTTGCAATGTGAGAAGGGCTGTCAAGAGAACAAATTGAAAACGAAATGTGAGGGCATCGAGATAACAAACTGAAACGAAAGTATGCGAGAAGGGCTGAGAGTGTTAGGAGAACAAACTGAAAGTAAAGGAAACAAATTGAAAAAAAAAACAAATTGAAACTAAATCACGAGGCCATCGGGGCTACATAAACTGATCTAAGGATTAAATTGCGTCTTTTTTTTTAAATAACGTCATTTTAGTTATGTGATTAAATAACGTCGTTTCATTAATTTTATCACTTATATTAATTTTAACTAACGTATATTAATATTAGGGTTTATGGAACATGTGCTAAGTCACATCAGCAAAGTTAACGGAAATAATAACGTTGGGTTAAAACTGAAAAAATAAAAATTTCAGCATTTAATTACCACGTTCTAAAATTCGGGCTTTAATTATAAAATTGAGCAAAGTTTGTGATCTTTTTTGATAATTAAATAGTTTTTATACACATTTGGAACGAGGATTTAAATCTTTTCAATCAACCTTCCAACTACTCTCCTCTAAAATGTGCAAATATGTGAATTGTTAATTAAAAAAAAAAGAAAAGTTGTAAGCTTGAATAAGTGCCTTCAACTTTAATACGCTATTAATGTGAAATTACAAGTTTTAAAATTTAATCCAAAAGAAACCCCTGGTTCCCTCTCCACGTAACCATCTCCCCATTTCTCAAAATTTCCCCTCCAAACCCGCCTTTAAAAAGCACACCTTCCTCCATCAGCTTCGGATCCAGACCTAACGTTGCTTCGTTATCCCAACCTTAGCTTCGGATCCAAACCTCAATTTTGTTCCTCTGTTCGTTGAAAAATTCGCTCACTATTTCCATAGGTTTATCTCTCTCTCTCTTTCTCTCTCTCTCTCGCTGAGCTCAAGGTCACCTCTTTACATCTCCCCGATTCAAGCACTAATCCATCTTTGAAATTGACAATCTCTGAGGAGCTCGAGTGGAGGCGTCTAGCGAAAATTGTGAACCTCGAACTTCCTTTTTCTGCCCTGAAACCCTAAATTGGGCGAAGACTAAATTGCATTTAACATTGGAATTTTCCCCAGTCTTCTGGTGCCTTCGAGGTGGGCAGCTTTGTTTCAACTTCATGTTCCTAATTTTTGTTTGCGATTGTGTTTGGGTGGAAATGGTTTATGCCGAAAGGGATTGTGTCACTCTGTCATCTCTCGATCTAGCGTCATTTTGGTACCAAATTTGAGATTTTGTACGAATTTGGGGGTTTTGGATTGTCTTTGGTTGCTTGTAAATGAGAAGGGAAAAGGAAAAGGAATGAAAATCTCACGCTTTAGTATCAGTTCAAGTGAGGTAAGGCTTAGTCGTACAGGCTTAGTTTGACTGAAGTTCTGTCATTAACTTCTCTTTATTTCTCTGTATGCGTGTCGGAGAGATAGCGAGCTAGTGGTGAACAAGGCTGTGGGATACGTAGCAACGTAATTTGAGTAAATTTTCTTTTTTCCTTTCTTTATGTTTAGACGTACTGACAATGAATATAAGGGTTCTTCTGCTTGAGATTTCGCCAATTCAAGTACAGTGATTTGTTGATTTATTTCCCTGTTTACGGGTCTTGGCTTGGGATATGCCTGGCATTAGGTATTCACTGTACTGGCCACATCAGCATTTGGTGTACGTCATGCTATTATCTATGTCCTTCGGTTGCTGCACGATTTATCAGTGAATTCTCAAAGGAGCCATGAGACATTTATAGAAAGTAAATCTGAGTTCACCATTTGTATGTACTTTACAAAGTGGTGTGAATTACACAAATACACTTGGTGCTTGAAAGTAAATCTGAGTTCACCATTTGTATATACTTGACAAAGTGGTGTGAATTACACAATTATACTCGGTACTTTATGCTGCTCATTGATTATCTGCATTGTAAGGGATGCCAGAATTTTTAACTTCGTTTTAAGATCAGGAATATTATGACCACATGATCTGTAAGATGCTGTATAAGCTTGGATCTGTAAGGTTTTACCGACTATTGCTTGATTTAACAGTGAATTCCCAAAGTAGCCATGGGACATTTATAGAAAGTAAATCTGAGTTCACCGTTTGTATGTAATTTACAAAATAGTGTGAAATTACTAAGAGATTGATGCAGGTTAAGAAATTGGCTTGAAGAAATATACTTTGTGCTTTTTCCTGCTCAATGATTATTTGCATCCTAAGGAGATGCCAGAGTTTTTGACTTGGTTCTAAAATCATGAATATTATGACCAGAATGATCTGTCAGATGCTGTATGAGTTTGGATCTGTTGTTTCATAAGTTTTGAAACTAAAATGCAGCTTGTCATATGCATTATGCATAGGACAGGCTAAATTTAGGAACATTGGTGGGTTCTTTGTTTTATAGAGTTTTGGTTCAATGATTGATGGTAAGCAATTGTTAGTAATTTGCTTTTTAGTAGGCCTTGCAAGATTTCATTGTATGATAATTTAGTTGTACTTGGATACTGAGGTTGGTAGTAAGTTAGAGACCAAAAGAGATCTATGTAGAATTTCATCAAGGTGGAAGTATTTTGGAGGCTTATTTTCTTGTCCTGTTGAGTTTAGATTGTGTCCCTAGCTGCTCAAATAGGCAAGGGAGATTTATGTGTTTGGAGGTGAAAGATCTTACTGTGTTTGTGAAAGAGAAAGAATAAAAATTGTAATTATTTTGAAGTGGTCCATTTTGTGACTGGAAAAACTTCATTGATTTTACCGCCCTGTCCTACTTAGTTGGGAGTTTTAGTTTTTCTTTTTCTTCAATGGCATAAGAGTTACATTTTTGTAGCACAGAGCGGGGAGGGAGAAAATGGGCTGAGAAGGAGAAAGGGAAATAGGGGAAGAAAAAAACAGAAGATGTAAGTAGGGGGAAGAGAGAAATGTTAATGTAGGTGTGGGAGGAAGAGAGAACAGTAAGCAGAGTAGGATTCCTGTCTAATTCAATTATGAAAAGTTTCTAAGAATAGAAATACAAACCTATACATAGGAGTTAACTCAAACATCATAGGATAAAAAGTTACTGAAAAAATTTAATGAGATATAAAATAACAGAACAACCCTAAATACCAGAAAATAGCAAAGGGAAAGTGAAAGTGTGAAAGAAAAAGGAAATAAATTTATAAATCATTAATGGAGGATTTGGGGTGTGTAGATGAGAGTCAACACTTTGCTGATAGTTATTAGCGTGTTAGGGTTATTTGAGTTGATATATCATAGTCATTTCTATGGCAACTCATAATGTTTTTCTCTATTTCCTCAATAATTTCTTTGGCCATTGATATAATGTGATATTATTATCCTTTATTGAGGTCTTTGATTGTTTTATGCAGTATGGGCTTTTGAGTGGCAGGGAGATTGCAGTAAGAGTGTCTCTTAAATGAAAGAGAAGAGGTTTGGAGATTATTGATCCTGATAAAGATTTCAGCATTTATTTTTTCCTTAATCAGTTATTTGTATGCATAAGTTTGGGCTTATTTGTGTTCCTTTTAGATCGTGATTCTGCACTCACAGAATTAAGCTGCTAAAAAATTGTGGAGTGGGTTATCTATGCCTGGCAACGAAGTTGGAGATAGGATACATAATTTCTTTGGCCAGGAGAAGTTCTCCCAGGGTCAACACCACTCGCAAGTCATTGATGGGAGTTGGTCCGGGCTAAGTAACAGTTTGTGGACTGGAAATCACAGACAGATCGGCACAACTCATATCTCTAACTTAAAGAATCACAATATACAGCCATCAGGTATAAATTGTGCAAACCATTAGAAGTTGGGCTACTATATCCTAAAGTGGCTCTATATTTTGTTTCTGTCATTTATTTATCACTACAAGTAGGGGTGGCCTCGAATCTGGTGCAGAACCCTGTTGGGTGATGTTGTTTTGACAGTGGGCCTTTTGGGCTTTCAGGCAGGCCACCCTGGCTCAATCCCGGCCCGAAGTCCACTCAACCCAGGCCAACCCTAATTATGACACTAAGGACGTCTTGATTTGAGCTTTATGCATGAGATACGATTAAGATATTATGTTTTATTAAGTATATTCTTTTGTTTTGACATTAGCTGATTATGAAAGAGGACATGGCAGCCAGCCATCAATCATGCAGCATGGTATTGACTTTTCGCCGGCAACATTGCAGCCTGAGTTTGCCAGAAGTCAATCCCAAAACCAAGAGACAATGCTGAATGGATTTATGCATGGGCATCAGGTTTTTACATCGAGGCAGAATGATGCAAACTTTTTGGTAATGGAAACAGAAACTGATCGACATAATTTAACATCCAGAGGAGTTTCAATTCTTGACTCACAGGTAGGGAATGGTTACGGGCTTAACCAGAAAAATACAACAAGGGTAGATTCTAGTGAATCTCCAGTCAACTTTGACTTTTTTGGAGGGCAACAGCAAATGAATGACCATCATCCAGGTATGCAGCAGTCTTCACCAAAGCAACATCCAAGCATGAACGACATGCAACTTTTACAGCAACAATATTTATTTAAACAAATGCAAGAAATTCAGAGGCAGCAGCACCAACTTCAGAAGCAACAATTGCAGCGGCAAGAAACAAGGCAACTTAATTCTGTAAATGCACAACAGGCAGCTAGCAATGATTCACAGGCTTTGATTAATGGCATTCCAGTACATGATACATCTAACTATTCATGGCACCCTGAACTTATGACTGGTAGTCCAAACTGGCATCACCGTGGTGTGCCTCCAGTTTTGCAAGCATCATCAAGTGGATCTGTATTCCCTTTGGAGCATGGCCAGGCATCACGTTTGATGGGTATGGTTCCTCAACAGGTTGATCAGTCTCTTTATGGTGTTCCTATCTCTGGAACAAGAGTAACTCCGAGTCACTTTTCAACCCTGCAAACAGAGAAGACTACAATGCAACAGATATCAAGCAGCAGCAATTCATCTCCAGCTAATCCTTATTCTGGATTTTCAGAACAAGTTGGCACTCAGGAAGGGAATTCATTGTTCAGACAGGGATACCAGGGTAGAGGAATGATTGGCAGTGCTGGCAATCAAGGTGTAAATAGTGGATTTAGTTTGGAAAGCTTGCAGAAAATAAATTCACAGCAAAGCAATGGGCTTATGCCGGATTTTCTTGGGAGGCAAGAGGTGGTTGGTCCATTAGGAATGTTAGAGGAGAAAACTATGACGCAAGTTCCTCCTTCGAAAACTGTGTCTACCTTGGATCCTACTGAAGAAAAGATTTTGTTTGGCTCAGATGACAACTTGTGGGAAGCCTTTGGTAAGGGCGCTAATGTTGGTTCAGGTGGTAATAACATGTTTGATGGTTCAGATTGTTTTAGCACATTCCCTTCTCTGCAGAGTGGGAGCTGGAGTGCTCTCATGCAGTCTGCTGTAGCAGAAACCTCTAGTGCTGATGCGGGTTTGCAAGAAGAGTGGAGTGGTGTAGCTTTCAGGAGTAATCAACCTCCAGATGGGACTCAGCAGATGCCAGCTGCTAATAACAGTAATAAACACCACTCATTTCATTGGGCCAGTAATGGTTTGCAGACTGCCCCTGTTCTGAATTCTAGCGGCTTATCACCATCTGGTGACTCCAACAATGGAGTTCAGCAATTAGGGGTCAAAACTTCTCCAGAACAGAACAATAGGTTGCAGAATATCTCCTCCCAGAAATTTACCGCTCAGGTTCCTGTGGAAGGATTAAAATGGTCAGATCCTGGCCTTTTACACCAGGAAATTGATGTAGGCAATAATGTATACGAAAATGGTTCTCATTCTTCAGATGTAAAGTCAAAAGTAAACAACTTTCCTGGTTCATGTACAGATCATGGCACACCACCATATATAGTTGACCAACAAAGTGACAGACCTAGTAGCTGGAACTACAATAATTCAGTGTCATTCAGCTCAGGTGTTGCTATTAAAGATCCGCACACTGAAAGCTTAGCACAAACTTCCCAGAGTACTGATGAGAAGAGTTCTGTGTATGGGGCAAGGGGTCATATTGGGAGCCCGCAGGTTAATAGAGAAAATTCTAACCACAGTCAGGTTGCTGCAGTGCCGTATTCAGGCACCATCAAGCCCAATCGGGAAAGCAGCCAGCAGCTTTCGAACAGTAATAGTATTGATGTTTGGAAGCATTTTGATTCTTCAGTGAATGCTAAAGTAAACGAGATTCCAAGAAAGTATCAAGCTCATATGGATAAAACCCGTCCAACTCTTCATTCTTTTGGAAATAATAATTTGCAAAATGGGGCAGTTGAAGCTCATGATTCACAGAATGTTAATACGAGGGAAAATGCAACTAATAAATTCGAAAATATGTCTCACCAGACCTCAAGTGCTGGTGGCAGAGAAAATTCGTGGTTTAATGCCAATGATTCTGGTACCTTTCCTGGAAGCAAACAGAAGTCTTCCAGTCATGTTGCTCGGAAGCCTTCTGGAATTCGTAAATTTCAATATCATCCCATGGGTGATTTGGAGGTTGATATTGACCCTTCTCAAGAAGCAAGAAATACTGTGCATTCACAGTCGGTGCACGAGGTTTCACAAGGATTAAAAGCTCAAGACCTAGGATACATTGGGCGGTCAAACTTTCCGAGTCATTTGGCTAGAAACTCAATGGTAAGTGAGAAGCTGACTGTTGCTTCATGGGAGTATATCATGTTTTCCATACTAAATAATCCTGCAGGTGTCAGAATCTTTTGATTATTTCATTTTTCATTTATTTACAGGGTCATTCAACCAGTTTTCATGAAGAAAATGCAGTCAACAAAACTGCAACATCAAGGTAGTTGGATATTTTTTATCTGCCTTCTAGTTTTTGCATTTTTTTAGCTATCATATAGTTGGTCAATTTTGTTTTTTGTTATGCTCTATTTGTATTTCAATTCTTGCTTATAGAATTTGTCATTGATACGAGTTATATTTGCATGGTTCTATCATTTTCCTCCTGGCCTTCTGAAAATCTTATTATATGGTTGGAATTTTTATTTTGAAAGTTGAATGATATGTATACTGCAGTCAAACTATGCTTGAGCTACTTCAAAAGGTGGACCAAGCTAGGGAGCATGGTAATGTGATGCGGCCCAGCTCTTCCAACAACACTCAATCCTCTGAGATGCCTCAAGCAGAGACATCTGATGGATCACTTCAGAAAAATCAATCTTCTGTTTCTCAAGGATTTGGTTTACAACTGGCTCCCCCATCTCATTTCTTATCCCATCCAGAGCATGCATTACCTTCTGGGAACTCATCTCAGACAAAGCATAATCAAACTAATAGCATTGGTCCTATTATAGGAGAGAAGAACCGTGCCTGGCTGGCTTCTGCATCCTCTGTCCAGTCAGTACCTCTTTCAAGTGAAACATCTCAAAGAGAATTAAGGACTAACATGCTTGCTGCAACTGGACAAAATAATAAGCATTTCCAGAAAGAGAGATCTGCTACCTTTTCTTCTGGCTTCCCTTACGTGAGAAGTTACAATGAGAATCAGCAAATGGATGATAGGTCTGGACAGTCAACTTACAATCCGTCTGTGAATCTATCTATAGATAGGTTTACTCCTCAGCTAAAACAGATTGAGAAGTCTATCAATAGAGCTCAAACCAGTGAACCAGCATTGTCATCATTGCCAGGCACATCCAAAAGTACAGCTGATAATGACATTGCTTCCTCTAATGAGGTCTCTCATTTGGTTCCTCATAACCAAAACCATGCGAGTGGTTCTACCCAACAATTTCCAGTCTTGGAAGCTGCTCCAGCTTCTCAGCAGGACCACTTGTCTGGTTTCTCTCCGGATGGGGTCCCTACAAAAGTGTCTCCTGCTATTTGGAACAGTGCTTCATTGCAGCAGCATCCATTTGGCAGTCAGCCTTTCAGGGTATCATCCAATATGCTGAAGTCCAATGTTGAATCAATTGACAGTTTAGAGACAACCTTTTCCCAACCGCAGAAGCTAGAAGATCAAAGTGCACAAAGAGGAGGGGACAGTCTAACTGAATATGTTGGATTTCCAAATTCACATGGTTTCGTTGGGAAGGAGCAGCAATCAAAAGGAAACCTAGAGCAGCATGTTTCACCTGAGAATGATTCTGGGCAGAAGAGAATTAGTACGTCACATGGAAAAGAAGCTGTTTTAGATTATTCTGATGACACACCTCCTTCAAAACCTGGCAGTACTCAAAAAATAATTGAAGCTTTTGGCCAATCGCTAATACCCAATAATACTTTGCATCCAAATTACAACTTAATGCATCAGTATCAGGGCATGAAAGATTCAGAAGTTGATCCAAGTTTGAGGAGTTTGAAGAGGTTTAGAGGTCCTGATGGTGCTGTGGATGCAAAGGTGGTGGCTCCCCAAGGAGGACATCCACTTTATGGAAACCATAATATGGTCGGAGATTCATCAGCAAGCAATACCTTAAATGCATCTGGAGATTCTAAGATACTAAACTTTACATCAAAACCAACTGATTGTTGTGATAAAAGTGAATCCTCTTGTGATGTTCCTGCATTTGGACGTAATGACCCTCATAATTTTGTCAATAGTAATGTTGAAGCTCCTTTTAGAGGTGAGAATTCTAATGTCAGTCCCCAAATGGCTCCATCTTGGTTTGATCGATATGGAACTTTTAAAAATGGGCAGACATTATCCATATACGGTACACCAAAAAATGCCTCCATGAAAACTGCAGAACTGCCTTTCCCTGTTGGAAGGCCGTCTGATAAGTTGCATGCCAATAGTTATATGCCGCAAGGAAATGCTACTGCTGATGGTGGGCAGTATGGAGTCTTTCAAAAGTGCTCGAATCATGCACTGTCAGTAACTGAGAATTTTACTTCACCTCAGTTATTACATTCTGATGATGCGGATACTGGTACTGATATGTTGGTTGGGAGACTTAAAAAGCGTAAATGTGCTACTTCCGGACTTCTATCTTGGCAAAAGGAAGTGACACAGGGTCTCCAAAAGCTTCACAATATTAGGTGATTGACATATACTGCACTATGATCTTAGGATTTCATAATGCAATTCTGTTTTTACTCTAGAAATTGCAGAGTTGAATCATATTTTCTTTGTTTTGTATTGTCGTAACTTATGGGTTACTTCTTTTTTCTTTTATAACTGCAGTACAGCAGAAATGGATTGGGCTCTGGCAGTAAACCGGCTGAGTGAGAAGGTAATACTCAGTACTTGGTCTCACCAATTCTACTCAACAATTGCTGAGCATGCTCTTTTGTTTTCGTTTTCCTAAGTATGTAAATGAGGAGAAAAAGGGAAGTTGTGGGAGAATGGATCAGTTATTTATCTCCTCTTACGACTTTCCTCCTTGTCTTTTCACCATCCAAACAAATATTCACTTTTAGTTAGTGTGGCAGCTCCAATTGTTTCATGTCCAATGGCAGGTTGAAGAGGAGACTGAAATGTTAGAAGATGGAGTCCTTAGATCTAGAAGAAGGCTTATACTGACAACACAGCTAATGCAACTGCTCTTTCTCCCTCCTCTCGCATCAATTATGTCTGCAGATGCTGTTTCACATTGTGAGAGTGTTGCAAACTTCGCTGCTAGAACAACAATAGGAAATGCATGCAGTGCCCTCTGCACTGGAACTGATACTCCTGTCCAATCGCAAAGTGGAAATATGTAAGCATTGCCATCAAATTGGTCAAAGTTTTATGGTTTGGTGAAATGAGTCCTGTTTATCCTTGTATCACCTTTTTGTTGTATAATGATTGTCCTTGTTTCTTCCTGTTCTCAGCCTCACAGAGAAGGTTAAAACATCGGACAGGATGAGTGATGAGTACTCAAAGATTATGGAAGATTTTGTGAGCAGAGCTAAGAAGATAGAAAATGTGGTGCTGAGGTAAATCTTTGCGTGTCCAATTCTTGTAGTCAGTTGGTTGCTACATCTCAGTTTCTTTTATATCCGGCCCTTTTCATTCTTTTTAGCCTTTTTTAGGGAGCATTTGGATGCATTTTGGGCTTATCCTTTTCCCATGTTAAACAATGGAGCCCTGAAGCCTAACTCTGCTAATACATCAGTAGGCCACAGAAAAAGTTTAATCTAGTTATATTTAGCTGTATCAAAATGTTCCTTTTTATCCCAAATTAGATTGCCTTGTATGCTGCCACCATCTTTAAGTTCTGCATGGTGTCTGATGAATAGGATTTAGAGGCAGTGGATAGGAGCATTATATATATATATATATATATATAATATTTTATTTTTCCAGTTTGAAAAGG
>JAJMLV010000007.1:27721423-27738668 GCA_027123465.1 Erythroxylum coca | reverse complement strand
ACTTAGGCAGCCTGCTCTTATTAAGAAGAGAATACTAAATTTGATACGTATACAACTTTTGAGTATTTTATCAAATTTTTGGGATAACTGGATTAGGAGGGGGAGGAGTTATTTTATAACTTAACAAACTCCTCCCATCTTCATTTATTCCCAATATGGGATAGAAATTTTGCCACCAAAGTCAAAAAATACCAAATTCATCAAAGTCAAAAAAATACAACAATATGAACCGACATCACCATAGATTTTATAGAAGGACTACCATCATCACAAGGGTTTTGGTCATTATAGTGGTGGTCGATAGACTCACCAAATATAGCCACTTTGTTCCTATTCATCATCCCTATACAACAACCACCGTGGCTAAGGCGTTTATGTCCAATATTATCAAATTGCACAAGGTGCCTCAATCCATCATATATGACAGGGGAAAAATTTTGTGAGTGCTTTTTAGTCAAATCACTTTAAGTTGCAGGGAACAGAACTCAAAATGAGTTCAAGTTGCCACCCACAAACGGATGGTCAGATCGAGGTTACTAACCGTATACTCTAGCAATACTTGTGGTGCTTCACAGGAAATCAAACCTGAAAATGGATTGACTGGTTTTCGGGAGTTGTGTTTAGTTATAATACAAGCGGACATTCAGCTACCAAAATTACTCCTCATGATGTTGTATATGGTAGTCCTCCTCCAAACTTACTTCCTTAAATTCCAAGGACAAGTTGTGGATGAACATTTGCGTGATCGGACAACCATTTTGCAAGACTTGAAAAGAGATTTGGTTATGGCCCAAGAGAGGATGAAGAACCAAGCGGATCAATATCATCGAGAGGTACAATTTCAGGTGGGCGATTATGTTTATTTGAAGCTACAACACTACCGCCAATCTTCAGTAACTTTTCGCAACTCAGTGAAATTATCTCCTAGGTTCTTTGAACCTTTTGAGATATTGGTTAAAGTTGGGACGGTTGCATTTCTTTCGGCTTTGCCACCAGGAGCCCAAATACATAATGTGTTTCATGTAAGTCTCGTACAAAGATATTTGGGGAATATACCTCCAACCTTGCCAGCTTTACCACACATTTAAGATGAATCAGTCATACTACCAATACCAGAGAAAAGTGTTAGATCGCAGAACCATTCAGAAAGGGAAATATAGCCTAAGACTGAAATTTTGATTGAGTGCGTAAGGACTTCGGAGGATGATGTCACTTGGAAAAATCTATGGTATTTTTCACGCACTTATCCCGAATTCATCCTTGCGGACAGGGACGTATTCCTCTGTTTCAAAATATGAATGGATGGCTTGGATGCAAAGGGGACAGGAGACCAGGATATTTTGGAACAGAGCATCTCAAGGCTTGCGGACAAGGGGGAATGATATGTGCATAAGTGATGCATAGGTCTTGATGAGCGACATTGGTGTACATAGTCAGAGTTAGTTAAACCTGGTCCTATTCTATTGCTCTTAAGTTTTGGTTGTTAGTTGACTTGATTGTTAATTGACTTCAAATTAGTAGCTCTAAAATAGTAGTTAATTATTAGTCAATTACTTTATTATGGCCGAATAAGTAGCCAGCATCTTCTATTTGTTTGTTGAAAACTGTTAGTAGATTGAGTCACTGTTATTGCCTTACATGTTTTGCCATGGCAATATAGAAGGAAAGATACAAGATTTGTACCAATTCTGTTTCTTCCTCTCCTTCTAATCTCTTAAAGTCTACGAAAAATTCTCTACCACATTGTGTCTTGAATGCATAACTATATGAAAGAATCCATAATGCTTATAGGATTGGTCATAGACCAGATACAGTCACATACAGGCAACATACCGGTCAGAATTGTGCTTTACTTACAGTTTCTAAGCTAAAGCTGATAAAGCTGCGACCAGCTTCGTACCTTCAAGCATTATACTAATTCCATGTACAGAAAAATTTTACACAAATCCTTTCCTGTGCAGCAATTAGTGAAAATGCAACTAAATCCTTTCATCTGCAGCAATTAGTGAAAATGCTCTTCCTGCAACTAAATCCTAATGTGCAGCTGTTAGTGAACATGCGACCCTTTCCCACGCATTTTGTACAACATAGGAAAGAGTGAAAGATTAAACACTCGATCCACACAATTTTTATAGAGCCGATTTTAGTTTAGATTGATGAATTCGGCAGTGGCCTGGAAGACCAACAACAGATGTATTTTCTGAATTAGCTGTACGGATTGATCCAGATGGTGATGCAGCGGAAATCTGCCAGGTAACCCATATATATAATCTCTACCTTTCAAACTGGGATCATAACCTCATAATACTATACAATTCTCCGTCCTCTGGCCACCCAGATTGCAACTAGCTGCTATTAGGTAGTCCTTTACCACGTGGCATTTTCTTTGATCCCGCTGCCATATTCACAAAACCAAAAGGATATACAAATGTTAGCGTCATATTGCGCAAATAAATCCTAAACGTGTAATTGCTTAAAGTGAGTTTCTACGTAATCCTCCAATAAAAATAATTGATGTTCATCTGAATATAGCACATCCAGCACATCAAACTGATAGCATTTTGATGTTCATTTAGATGTAAGATCCATAACCCATATATGTAATATATGCATATCACATACATACACACACAGTTAGAGAGAGGGGGCTTACAATCTTCAACATCCTTCATCTGGTAAAAATGAGGGGCTATTTCCACCAACCAATCTGGTTTTAGTTCGGTTACCTGCAGTCATCCCCCATATTTAGTTGGTCCAAACCAATGTCACTTGAAGAAGTGTTTAAAATGGAAAGCAAACTTGCCTGCCTCATGTACTCCTTTGTAGTAAGAACCAACTCGTGGTATACAACCCACCTTGGGAGTACCTGAAAGAAGCAAGTCAATACATATATCTCCAAGCTTTGGTTTTCCCAAAATGGGAAAAAAGATCTCTCTATAAACACCTGTTCTATGGTTCCTTTCACACAAGGAGCGACAGTAAACAGCTTTTAGACAAGCATTAAAGAGTTCCAAGAGATAACAATATCTGATAGAAAGTACATAATTGGCTCCCATGTTGCAATTTTAAAGCAAAATCATTCAAACAATTAGCTACCTATTTCTTTAACGAGAAAACAAGGATGGAATTGCATGGCTCACCTGTGCCAAGCCCGAGCTGGGGTGTACAAAAACAGTCTGTGGATATTTCACTGTTCTGTAAGACCCATTCTTTTGAAGCCTTGCACAGTGAGGGAAGAAACCTAGAAGTAACAATCAAATATGAAATACGTCACTAGTGACCAAAACAAGTACTCATGGTTCCCAGTCATAACACCAGAGAGTAACCCATGAATTACCTGATGTTATGGACTTCTTTATGGAATCTAAATCATTGGGACCGGAAGTTAGCTCAATTTCAATTCTCTCCAAAAGACCTTCCAGCTGGTCACGTATATCTCTAGCTCGTTTCATACTCCTAACCTTAAAAAATCAAAACAATCAATAAGAAACATACACAGCCGGCAGCAAACTATCAAAAGCTTCTTGAAAAGCTAGGATGGAATTCTAACATTAGCTACATGTTTAAGGTGCTAAAACATATAAACTAGCTTTTATCTTTTGTTTGTTTGTACGTGCAAGATAGGCTGAAACTAACAGAAAAAGGAAGTGTGCAATGTTGATGAAAGAAAAATCAAATTAGAGAAGTGACATCATTGCCATTGTAGTCCGCAGACAAAAAAGGCAGCTATACTTCATGAAAGTGACCTTTAGTGCCTCTTCACAGAAGAAGGAAAAATATTAGTTTTGGATAAATCTAAGATGGTAAATTAAGACTTATTACAATAAAGATCATGACTTCATAGCTCTGATAAACAAATGCAGATATATAGAAGGGGACACAGAGAGGAACTCTAATGTTCACTGCCAAACAACTTAAGGAATGGAGAAAAGGGCCCAAGCAGAACACATGATTGAGAATAGGATACTAGAACGGAAGATCTTGACAAAAAAGTATTATACCTGAATATAATTTTCGTAGCACCACTGAGTTGAGTAATTAGTTTCCTTCCAAGAACTATAAACCTAAATAGAACAAGAATAAGGAGGGTTAATAAACCACTAACGAAAAGCAAGTCCTATAAGCAAGTGAATGCAAAATCTATGACCAATAATTTTCATACATTAATATATTGCAATTTGCAACTTGAATATTGAAATACAACTTGACCATCAACCAATAAGCTTTACTAAGATTTTCATAGAACATTTGATCCAGAAACAAGTGAGGAACATAAATAGAGAAATAGTACCAATAAGTACATCTATGAAGACGATAAGTTATAAGCAAGATGGTGCTTGTTCAATTGAAATTATATCTAATTGCTTGTGCGTCTGCAAGACCGTACTTGTATGAAAAAATAAGTGCATATAACCTGATTGACAATGGAGGCATAGCTAACCTTGAGAAGAGCAATATGATCACCAACATTTCCTGTGTGGAAGTTCAGTCTGGCATTGTCAGCATGAACTTGTTTATCTTTTGGACGATAGAAGATTGAATTGCCCACAGAAAGCATAGCAGCAATGGAAATGATCTCATCTGAACACTTGTATTTATCCGAAGCAACTATCATTTTAGACAGCATTGGGTCAAGTGGAAATTCAGCCATCTTTCTACCAACTTTTGTCAACTCACCAAGTTTATTCAGTGCACTCAATGCAAAGAGCAATTCTAGTGCTTTTAGCAGTGCCTCAGAAGGTGGTGGGTCCATGAAGTCAAAATTTAGTAAGTCATGAATGCCAAGACTCTTCAAAGTGAGCACAACATTGGCCAGGTTAGTCCTCTGTATCTCTGGTACAGTGTTATCATCCAAGTCATGGTGATAATTGTAGGCAGTGTAGAGACGAAAACATTTTCCTGGACCTGTTCGACCTGACCTGCCAGCACGCTGATTTGCAGAAGCTTTTGAAATAGGAGCGACCAGTAAAGACTCCATGCCAGATCTTGGATTAAATGATTTCATCTTGCAAAAACCAGGATCAATGACATACTTAATGCCATCAATTGTTAAAGATGTTTCTGCAATATTTGTTGCAAGGACAACCTTTCGTGCCCCTTCTGGAGTGGGTTCAAATATTTTTGCCTGAAGATCAGTTGGTAAGTTTGCATATATCGGGCAGATAATAAGTTCCGCAATTTTTGTCCCCAAGCCTCTTGTCCTGTGCTTTAGAATTTCCTCAGCTGTTTCAATTTCTTCCTGACCAGTGAAGAATACTAGAATATCTCCAGGTGGCTGCTGCACATGAATTTGAAGTACGGTTACTATTGCAGCATCCAAATAATCAGCTTCTGGGGCTTTAGTATAGTGTATCTCGACCGGAAATCTTCTCCCAGGAATTTTAAAAATTGGAGCAGAATCAAAGTAATCACTGAATTTCTCAGCATCAAGTGTAGCACTTGAGATGAGCAACTTCAAATCTGGACGAAACCGGGTAATATCCTATAATGCAGTTTACATATTGATCAGTCAAGTAGCAGTTAACAAAAACTCAAACATTTGCTTTTGGAAACACTTTCTGATGTATGACATAATGCAATAGATTCCTCAATTAGTTGACAAACCGAATCAGTATGTATCGATTATGGGCTTATAGCTAGATATACATATCTCGCTTTGGTAAAGTAATAATCCTTACTTACCTTTACCAATCCAAATAGTATGTCAGTCGACAGAGTTCTTTCATGTGCCTCATCTACCATCACAACACTAGAAACATAGTACATAGTTATGAAGTGGTAAAACATGCAAAACAGATAAACAGCAAAATTTAGCATACCTGTAGCTTGCAAGATCTGGTTCACCAAGGAATTCTCGCAAGAGCATCCCATCGGTCATATATTTGATTATAGTCTTTTCTGAAGTACAATCTTCAAAACGAATAGAATAGCCAACCTGAAGAAAACATGGAACTTATATTTTGCAGCAGACAACAGTTGATTAAAAACACCAACTGCAAAGAAATCATGTACGAAAATAGAGACATATACACGTGCTAGTATCATAGGATTGAAAGTTGCATAAAAGCCATATGAAGTTATCCTGGAAAATTTTTTGATGATAAAGAACAAACGGAAATGTTGAAGAAAATAACAAATAAATATACATACCTCATGCCCAAGTTTGATACCCATTTCTTGAGAAACCCGAGCAGCCACACTCATAGCTGCCACTCGTCGTGGTTGCGTACAACCAACCTGCAACCAAGTTGATATCAGTTAACCTGATTGGAGAAAAAATTATACTTGCAACAATACTATGCATACTTATTTCAAGTTCTCAGAAGGTACATAAGTTCTAAAAGACCTCAGCACTATCACCATAATTTTCCACTTCTTGTAATACGTCACAAGAACCTGTGATATAAATGGTTCACAGGCTTTGTTGTCATTCACGGTACAGATTTTTTTTTAAGATTTAGATATAAGTTAAAAAAAAATTGATTCCATTTTTGGCAGACAATTATCAGAAAGATCACTAATATAACAAATTCCTTGTTGGTGCAAAGCCCAATAGTTAAAGCTTAGTATAAAGGCAACTATAGTGTACATATTCCACACTTAGGTAGGTAAACTCCATGAGAGAGACAGAATCTACACTCATTATCCTTGCATCAAGAAGCATATATTATTTGTTTCGAGGACAGGTAAAGCTATACACAGCCTTGTGCTCACGAAAGGATTCTCTATAAGAAAGGTCAAACAGATTTACCCTAAATCAGTTCTGTGTTTAAGATCTTATGGGAGTCTAGGAATCAGTCTTAATTTGGATGCACATTAGTTTGCCGAATATTCATATTGAATGTGAGAACTCAGTATATAGGATCATGAGTCAAAACTCATAGAATGGGTTGAAAAAGCATATTTGATTTGAAGGACTGTCATAACCATATTTTTTAAAACCAAAATCTTAGATATCCACAAGAAAGCAAGTATCCTACCCATTCTATCTTCTCAACCGAAAAACTAAGATGAAGTAACAGGTTTCTTAGCTAGTAAATCAGTTTCAATGAATAAGTATGTGTCCAGATTAATCTTGCAGGTCATGGACACAATTTTAAGGAAATTCCTCCCTCTTTCCAAGCTCCTGCTAGAAGTAAAGATTCATCGCTATACTCACTCTTATCATTTTCGAACTTAAGGAGAACATAACTATCACAAGGTATTGACCATTAATTAAGAATAATTTTATACCTTCCCACGCTTTGTGTAACCAGCTTCATGAAGGTATTGGGGTATCTGGGTGGTCTTCCCTGAACCAGTCTCCCCTACAATGACAAGCACCTGCAATACAAATTAAAAAGAAAATATTTAGCATCCTGATAGGAATTTATATGGAAATACTGCAATACAAATTTGGATACTTCTCTCATTTCCTATTTCTTTTCTTTTCTGGTCCAGTGTGTGAGGAGGGAGGAAGAGTGACTGCCAGCCTATTAGTCAAGGTATTTTGAATTGCCCATCATAAGATTAAATATAACTTTTGGAAGAAATAAAATGCATATAACTTATCAAAAGCAGTAAAAGACGGTATATAACGAAATCCTGTTCTATTCTTACAAAGAGAAACTATATTTTGGTGTTCTTCACCCCCATGCAACCAAAATGATGCAGTAAAACCTTCATTAGACATGAATGAACACCAATGGAAAATGGTAAGCAAATTTTTCTTTTGAATATGCGGATGAGTACAGAGATGTTACTTCCAAGAGCAAATCATAAACCTAATCCATACTGTTGTATGCCTAGAGAGATGTTTTTCCAATTCAATACAACTTAGTGAGTGAATATACCAAAGCACACCTTAGCCATGATAGCAACATGGTCATCAGAAGCAAGAGTGGATTAATGAATTTTTACTCAAGGACAAGATTCTGA
Source organism: Erythroxylum coca (assembly GCA_027123465.1). Classification (NCBI taxonomy): domain Eukaryota; kingdom Viridiplantae; phylum Streptophyta; class Magnoliopsida; order Malpighiales; family Erythroxylaceae; genus Erythroxylum; species Erythroxylum coca. The sequence goes on along the minus strand of JAJMLV010000007.1, from coordinate 27,730,751 downwards.
TAAGGAAAAATTTAAAACCTGATGTACATCAAGAGCTTTGAGAAGTTCATCTCGATATGGATAAATAGGTAGAGTTTTTCTCTCCTCCTGAAATTAAAATAATTTATCAGTAAATCACATGTACCATATTTGTAACATATCTACATTAGACTACATGATATAGCTCCTATTAGACTACCGGGCAAGAAATAATTCTTACGACCACCACCAGTCATATTTGTCACTCGAGGTCCTGGTAGAATAATGGAACTTTTGAAGGAAAATTCCAAATTTCTGAATATTACTCCGATATGCCAAAGTCTTTTTAACAATGCAAGAATTCACAGAGCTTGTTACATGGCAGGTACAACCTTAAGAATTTGTTTAACAGTCCAAGAATTCACAGAGCTTGTTACATGGCAGGTACAACCTTAAGAATTTTTTAACAGTCCAACAATTCACAGAGCTTGTCCCATGGTATACAATTCCAACTTCCAAATACACATAAATTGCACGAAAAACTACATACTTAATTATTAACTTGAATCTTCCAAAAATAATGGTGGATTAATATATGTTTGATCACACTTTTCATCCATTGAGTAGGTAAAACATTCATAATTGTATGTATGTGTCCATATTTGCATGCCACTGAAAATTCTAATTCCTTCTATGTACTTGAAGATTTTTTAGAAAGGAAAAAAAAATTCAATAGAGGGGATTGCTTTAAAAAAATAAGCAAAGACAAAAGACACACCTGAAGCTTCTCCAGAGCTGACTTTGCTTTAGATTGGTCAACCAGTTCACTGTGCAGCTCATCGTCAAACTACTTAAAGGTAAAATGAAACTATAAGAAACAACAGAAAAAACTAGTACAAATATCAAGAAGCTAGACAAGCATGACTCAATAAACTAAGAAACTAATGAATATACCTTGTCACCATCCATCACAGTTGCCTTGATAAAGTCAATTTGGTCCTCAAACACAAACCTAAATAAATCATAAAATCTCTGACAATTAGAGCTTCATACTAGCAAGTTGATTCAACTTCAACAAAGAAACCAAACGAAACTCATAGAAAATTATATAGCATGCAATACTAAAATGAACCTGAGTTTAAATTTCATAATCCATACTTACTGATAGTCATCAGATGTTTGTTTTTTATTTTTTGAACCAAACTTTAGTGTTGCTTTCCCTGCAACATAACAATCTCAGAATTAGAGTTCTAATAACCCAATTAAACATTCTCACCTGCATCAGATATAGTAATTGGATTAATCATATTCACAAGAATTACCTATCTGAAATTCTTCCCAAGCCTCCTGTTCAGCAAATGGGTTCATTTTCTCCCCTACACTCGGGTCCCTATGATTTAATTTCAGAAATAGATTAGGGTAAAAGGCAAAGATTTTGAGAGTATAGGACTACAATACTTAAATCTCTAATTCTCCAGCCGGATATAACATATGCAGTTTATGTACACATTTGATCATCTCAACAATTGGAAGCACAATATTATCAAACTGACCTATAACGCTGCAAAGCCACAGCAAATCTCTTCTCCTGATTAACACCCCCTTCTTGATCATATGCTTCGGGCATTCGATACTAGAGCTCCCACAAGAGATATTTACCATGAATAATTAAATTAGCCACAAGAACCACAAGAAACAAATTTCATTAAGGCATAGAACACTAGCATAAACACAGTTTCAAATCATTATCATTCACCTTCAAGAGTTCCTTTTACATTACGATTAATAACTATGGTTCTAATTAAAGAACTGTAACCCACAAAAATATTAAGATGAAAGAGAATAAAAATTCACGAGAAGGAACAGAAAGTGTCGCACATAGCTATCTAACAAAGAAAAATAATGAGAAGTACTCAATGTGATCACCTATCCACTGTTCAATTACTTATGCTATGAATATAAATAAGAAACAAATATTGAGCCATCTCATTTCTCAAATTAATCCACCTAAATGAAGATAAGTTGTCCTCTGTATAGACAAAGTATAACTTTAAATTTTCCACTTCATCTTTTCTAGCCTAAGTAATGAAATGGACAACATTATCAAAATCCTCTGAAATCAGTCAAAGTAAAAAAGTAACCACAAAGGCCTGATAAGAAACCCCACGATTATAAAACAGGTCTTGCAAGCCAGTTGTGGCAAATTTATATGGAAAGTCAAACAGAAAGAATGGAACTATCTACCAAGAGAGATACATGATTTATAGTCACTGCAATTCTCAAATTGAACAGGTATCAAACTTTTAGCAGGATACTGATCAGTCGATCCTTTGCTACTATACAATTATGAAAATAAAACTCAAAATAGAAAAAGTTTTCACAACTATATGTTTCAAAGTAAGAATATGCAGTGTGCTTCAATGGAAGTATAGTGAGTTAGACGTGAAAATTACATGAAAAAGAATACACTGTTAGGGCACATGCGCGTGGACAGAGGAGATAATATATTACACTAGACAATTACAGAGATAAAAAACCCAAATTTCTGGTTTTGTGGAAGTAATCTCCACAGTAAAAAAAAATTTGGTCGTACTAGTTGGGGTAGTTAATAAAACAGCTTACAATCTGGGACTTGGTCATGATATGCACATTGCAAATATGAACAGAAAACTAATTAACTACTTGAAGTATAATAGCAAAAATGTTTAATTAGCCAGAATCATCATCTGAAAAAATTTGCAACATACGCACTTTTTCCAAATTGAAATAAAACATCATATTAACATCTGTTACCTCATTTGAGTCGTCAACGTCTTCTGATCTCTTCTTCACAAGCTCATAGATTTGCTTCTTGTATCTGCCACAATAAGAAATCCACAATTTTTACCAGTACATAATGCCAAAACAACTAGCCCCAAAAATTGTATGGTAAGAATGGCACTTAACAGCAAGTTCTGGGAATATTTAACTAGTCCAAAATTATGCTTGATAAACTCTAATTACATGTGAATGTATATTCAAGTGCATGTAGAGTATAAGGTAAAGTGAACATCCCAGACACACTAAATGAAACACCAATAGCTAAAGTAAAAACACATGCCACGGAAAATAAAAAGTAACAAAAAATGTATCTAGGACCAACATGCATCCCAGGCAAAGAATTCAAGCATTACCTTAATTCACGGTACTCTGCTTCAGTAAGCTTCACACCGTCAAACAAGTATTGTTCGTCTTCAATCTCATCTCTGAAATAAAATGAGTATAACTTCTTATCGTCCAATGCATAAACAGTCAAAGATTTACAATAAAAAGAAACAAACTCACCAGAAAAAGAGTACTTCGAAAAATTGCATAAAGCTTACCCGAAACATCAAATAATAAATGATGGCATTCCAATAAAAGAAGGTTTTCTGGCACAGAATCATCTATAAACCAGTAAAGAAAAAGCATTATGGAATCTAAAGATACCTAAGTTCTTCCAACTTCTTTTGCTCTCTCTTCTTCAGATACTCTTGTCTTGACACCTTTCTGCAGATTGAATCAATGAGAACGGGAACTTCACCGTTTAGAATTGAAAGAAATTAAAATGAACAAGAGATGCTCAGGACAAACCTCAAAGTATCAAGGCCATCCCTCTCCAAAACATCTGATCTCCGAATTGCTTCTTCTGTCACACAATAAGAAAGAACAGTATCAGCTATAGCCAGAAAGTGCAATACGACTGGAAGTATGAATGAATGGTTACATGAGGCATTTAAGAAGTTATACCTTCCTCTCTTTTGGTTAACTTTTGATCCGTTAGCTGTCATGAGACACTCAAACAAATAAGATCAACAGCATTAATATGAAACAATGACAAGGTTTCTCATTGATGATTGCAAGCACATATTTCTAGCATCCTAATACACTGAGGTCAAGAGATTTGTTTGAAAGAAACCAAGCAAGGTCTAAAGCAAGAATGCATTTTCAAAACCAGCAGATGCTTCAATAAACAAAAGAACAAGTAATCAGTAAAACATCAACACCAGTCACATCTGGTCAATGCATATGAGCAAAACCAATGAAATTTATCTGGAAGGCTGAAAATTATCCTTCCAGTCCAAAATAACAAAATTCACATGCTAACTGTTAGAACAGTATGCAACTATACTCCCTTTTGCAACTTCACTATAAAAATAGTGACAATTTGACAACTGACAGGTTTGTCAATCATTTTAATTTCAAATGCATAGCGTCCTGGAAAATAGCTAGAAAACATGGACGATCATATCAGACTCATAGCACATATCAAGAATAGTAGCATGTATAAGAAACTATCAACTTACTGCAAAAGGTACGATGTTTTCATCAAAAGCAAGTGAAAATGGAAAATAGGAAAGGTTCTAGATGACTACAACATTAAGAGTATAAATTTGGCAACACTAGATAAATTATTAATTTTCATATGTACCTTCCGAGTGCTTGCCGCATCCCGTTCTCTGATATGTTTTTCTAATTCCTCCCTTTCTCTTTGATCGCGCAACCTTTCTTCCTCTGACTGTATATGAGAGATATATTACCAATATTTACATCTTTGTAATTTAATTCAAGAAGAACTACACATCAAATAGAATACTATTCCTGAGTAGAATAAATTTTTAATGAACTTAGTAAGGTATAAAACCATTTCTGAGAATTAAAAAAAATCAAATTGGTTAAGGTAACAAATATATAAGAACCAACATTTGTACAATTCAACGTACATCAGAACCATCATCCTCATATTCAGAAGTCCTTCTTTTAACCCTTCTCCCTTGTTCCCCCAATTTAACCACCTGCAGCATTGAATAGAGTCAAACAAAAAGAAAGACATGCTGTTAGAAGTGGCACTGATCAGCAGCTTACCATATAGGGGAAAAAAAAATTGAATCTTAGTAAGGGTATAGGGGCTCTGCCTCATTGTCACTATCTTCTTCACTTTCCATCTTCTTCCTGAACCGCTTCGTAACTTTATCAGCTCTTTTGGATTCAGGAGCTGGTGAGCCTGAAGATTTCTTGCCACCACCACCACCACCACCACCACCACCACCATCATCACCATCACCATCACCAGCATCCAAAAGTGCATAAGTTTTCTGTTTCCTTGCATAGATTGCAGCTTCCCTCTCTTGTTGTACATAAAGCTGTAGAGAAATAATTGAACATAACTTTCCAGGATATAATAACACTCACTATAAAATTGTAGACTTTTTCCAAACTTGCAACTCTAAGTACAAAACAACAACTTACGTTTACAGCAGATGTTTTACGGGGAACTCTAGTAAATATTTCTTCAGCGAAAGAATGAGTCTCAGCTGATGCTGAAAAATCACAATTCTCTTTTAGCTTGCCCACCAAATCTGCTGGTGATTTGGCTTGTTTTGCTACAACAAAAACAACTGTAAGTAAATTCCTATAACTACCATCTTGAAGTAAAGGATGGCCCTTTCAATATTTTCAATTCAATGCAACTCATTCCCATTCATTTGTTAGGGAAACTTACATAAACTAATAACGTACTGAATGACAGTTGGCTGTGAATAGCCAAGCAATGAAATTAGCTGGTCAGACACCCATCTCTTCAAATTACCGTCATCCATCTCGACTGCATCGCACAAAATCAGAAACCCCCTTTAGCCACAAAATACACTGTAAAAGTATTGTAAAGTAATTGAATTCTCGGAACTGAAGAATAAAATGAAAAAGTATAAGTATGCAAGTTTCTGAAACGTGAAAAGCTAAAACATGGGGTTTGATTAATGACGGGTTCAGAGAACTCGCCCGAAATACAATTCTAGAATTATTATAAGCAAAGTGGTCTTTTCTCTTTTATGTTAAAAGCTCGAACCTTGATTGGGCTCGAATGGCTTAGAATCCCAATAAAAAGTTTAGAGTTTCGTACCGTACCCGGCAGAAGGTACCGCACTAGCCCGGAAACGGAACGACACCATGCCCAGTGGTATCGTTCCGGTGATTTCGCATGTTACCGGCTGGAATTAAAAATACCACCGGTACCGTAAATTTCAGAAAGTTTAAGGACTATTATGTAAAAAAAGATTTCCTCACTGTCATGGCTCACGCACGCACAGCACAAACACACCGCTGTCGTCTCTTCCTCAGTCAGTCAGCCCTCACACACAACACACCACGCCAAGTAGAACAGACCAGAGGAATGAATATTCAAAGTTGCGTTGTCTTACCTGGTCTCGGGGATTTGGGAAGAGATAAATCAAAGAGCTTTCAGGGAGAAATCCAGAGAGCTAATATCTTCAATCAGATCAGAATAGAAATACACTTGCGTCGGAGGAATACTGCGATTGACGAAAGCGTGAAACGTATCTGGATCTTGGAATGTCGCCTGAAACGTTAGCTGGTTTTTGGTCGTTAAATACCAGAATCGACTGAACAAAGACGTACTAGCTCCTGAGTTATCTTAGGTTAATATAAAGCTTAATGCTTAACTTGAATTGGTTACTTCTATCATTATTTTGATTAGTACGAGCTCTTTCTGGCTTTCTTACCTGTTAAATTTGTCCAAAGTTGTTAATCTTTTTTTAAACTTTTCCATTTATTCTAAATTTGTTTGTATTCATCATTCTTTTTAGTTTTAAGCATATTTTAAAATTATATTTTTTCATCCAATCTTGTTAAAATAATCATCTAGTCAATTTCTAACTAAAGTTTCTTCCACAAAATTTTAATTACAATTTCAAGAGTTTTATCATTCCATTTCGTTTTAACACTTTTTTTCAATTTATTCCCACCTTAAATATCTTAATTTAGATTTAACATTTTCTATTGATAACACATGATACAGAAAACAAAATCCTCACTATATATAACAATTAATTTAGCAAGTATAAGAAAATATAAAAACATAACTATAATGACATGGACAAAAGTATAATAAGCATTAAATCTTTTGTGCACCCGTTATTAAAATCATTACAAGAATGACAGACAGTGTAAAAAATTTGGCCATAGCCCTTTTCAGTGTAAGCGTGATGGCGTTGAGCAGGGACCTACTCGGCCTGGGGTTCAGTTGCCCTCTGATCCCATTGTTTCCGTAGCTCCAGCTCCTGTATCTGATCCGGTTCAGGGGGCTAGCCCGCCTGTGGCCTCTGTTCCGGCAGCTGGTGCCTGTTCCCCGCCTCAGCCTGTGTTCCCGAATTCCTTGGATCCTGCTCTCCATGAGCATCATGTTGCTTCCTTGGGTACTGCTGGCTCTGCCTCCCAGGGCTCTGTTTCTTTGGGCACCTCTGATACTCGTTCATGCAGTACTGAGGGCTAGTCGAGTTCTTCACAGGTGGTTGGTCATGATTCTATGTGCCCTTCTGGCGTTGGGGAGTCGGCTTGTTTGCCTCCGGGATTGGCCCCTGGGGCTCCAGTGCCTAATGGTAAAGAGATTGCTCCTTCTGCTCCTCGACGAGGTCAAGGTATTTCTGGTATGCCTGGGGCTGGGCGTCAGGCTTCACGGAAAGGGGGTTCTTTGTGCAAAGGGGATGGAGGCGCAGCCTCCGTGCCGCACCCATGAAGTTTCTTAGCTGGAATGTCCGAGGGTTGAATAAGCCCTCGAGACAGAAGAGTGTTGCTGATTTAAAGAAGCAGCACGATTGTAGTCTTTTATGTTTGCAGGAAACAAAACTTAATATAGATGGCTTGCGATGGTTTGTCCATTCCCATTTTCCGGGTTGGAGTTACTGGCACAATTTTGATGATATTGACGGGGGTCGCATGGTCCTCCTCTGGGACCCTTCACGGCTCCGCTGCTCCTTAGTGGCCAAAGGCTCTCAGTTTATTCATTGTCAGGTGATGTGCTGTGTTTCCCAATTACATTTTCTGGTTACTGGTGTTTATGGTTTATATACTGTCTGTGAGCGTCGTGTCCTTTGGTCTGCCTTGACTGCTCTTGCTCCCCCCCGTCCTTCCCCATGGCTGATCCTGGGTGATTTTAATTGCGTCTGTGCTGCATCTGAGCGCCGAGGCTGTCTCCCCCCTGCTGCTTACTATTTAAAGGATCTCTTGGATTTTCGTTTAATGCATGGTTTTGAGGATGCCCCTTCGAGTGGGGGTTTTTTCACTTAGCAGAAGAATAGACGTTGGGCGCGGTTGGACCGGGTTCTTCTTAATCAGGAATGGTCGATTATGCAGACCCCTTGTACTTCTGTTACTCTCCCAATGCAAGCTGAATCCGATCATTGTCCTTTGCTAGTGGACTTCCATCGGGCGGTTGGTCCTGGTTCCAGACCGTTTAAATTCTACAATATGTGGCTTGACCATCCCGAATGTACTACGGTGGTGGAGGAGGTTTGGCGTACCCAGCGCGCTGGTTGCGCCCAATATGCCTTATGTTCTTGGCTTTTTGATCTGAAACAGCCATTGCGCCGACTTAATCACCAGGTGTTTAGTGGGATTTCTGCTCGTGTCTGGGGATCCCAAGTGAAGTTCCAATGTAGCTATCAGGCATTTCTTGACTGCCCGGAGGATGAAGCCTTGCGATGCCGGGTAAATACTCTCAGGAAGAAAGTGATTTTCCTCCAAGATGTTGAAAGATCTTTCTACCGTCAGAAAGCGAATTGTACACATCTTCAGGAGGCGGATAAAAGTACCCGGTATTTCCATGCACTGGCCTGGAAATGTAGCCGCAACAAGATGATCACCCACCTCACTCGGGACGATGGCACGGAGACCACCTCCCTTGCTGAAGTTTCGACCATGCTTGTTGATTATTTTTCTCAGCTCTTGGGTACTCCTCCTTCCTGTTCCGGGGTGGACCCAGCTGTTATCTCTAATGGTCCGCTTCTTAGCCCCGAGGCTCAGTCCTGCTTGCTTGAGCCCTTTTCGGATGAAGATATCAGACAGGCTCTGTTTAGTATCGGGAGTGAGAAGGCTCCAGGACCCGATGGCTACTCCTCCGCCTTTTTTAAACGACAATGGCCCTGTGTTGGCCCAAGTGTTTGTGTGGCAGTCCAGGAGTTTTTTCGCACGGGTCAGCTCCTTAGGCGTTTAAACCATACTGCCCTTACTGTTATCCCTAAGAACACTCGTCCGCGAGCTACTGATTTCCGGCCTATCTCCTGCTTAAACGTCGTCTATAAGGTCATTACAAAGCTCTTGACGGGGAGGCTGGCTGTGGAATTGGATAGCCTCATAGACCCTGCCCAATCTACCTTTGTTGGAGGACGCAGGTTACGGGATAATGTGTTTTTGGCGCAGGAGCTTGTACAGGGTTATAGTCGAAAAAGAATTTCCCCCCGGTGCCTGATTAAGGTCGATCTCACCAAGGCTTATGACTCTGTCTCTTGGGATTTCCTTCAGGTGATGCTGCACGGCTTAGGCTTCCCCCAGCGGT
>JAJMLV010000007.1:27488066-27501091 GCA_027123465.1 Erythroxylum coca | reverse complement strand
TAATGATATACATTGGAAAGCGACTTTCATGTTTACTTAGAGTAAACTTGAATTTTGCTCAAATTGATGAGTAATGGCCGAATCTTACAGCTTAAAGATAGTGATATTGTGTTTTATACACTTATGTGATGATGTATAAAAATAAGATATATGTTTGAGTAGTAAATACATTGTATATTTTTTAATATATAAATGCTCGGAAGCTGTGAATCAAGGAGCTCGTACCGAGGATTATTGAAGTTAAGGGAGTGTACACCTTCTTTTAAGGTGAGTTGGGAAAATCATATTTCTCAAATGTGACTAGAACATCCTAAGACATGCATGATGACTTGCATGTGAATTTTTAACATAGGTAATCCATAGTAGAATTGATTCTCAAATGGATGCTAGTATACTTGTGTATTTAATAAGCAACATTTTTTTAAATAACTCTTTGTATTTGGAGTGCAACTGATGTTTTTATTATGTATTTTGAGAAATGATATTATTTTCAACAAACTTGCACTTGAAGTGCAAAGGACAACATTTTATTTTTTGAAACTACATTTTTGAACAACTTTGCACTTAGAGTGCAAAAGATAACTTTTATTACATGACATATTGTTTTGGAATTTACATATGCATAATCGAGTCATGTGTATTGCTTGTATTTGTTCTCTTTTGGCTGAGAGTCATAGAAAGGTTTCATTATATCAGTTGAACCGATAAATAAAGGCATAATGCCTTACTTGATTTTTGTACTTAATATTTTTATATGATTTTTGTGATTGGTGAGGTAACGATTGGCCAATCATGTGCTAGGTACAACAAATTAAGCGACCCCTTACCCTTGATGTTGGTACATAAAATTCGAGTCCCCGTATCAACACCTTTCTATAGGAATTGCGGGTGATTCCACGCCTAAGGTCTAGACACTAATGAGATCTTCACCTAGGGCCATGACACTCTTATTGACTGTAGTCCAGACTCACCATGAATGAAAGTTGAGCTAACACCGAGAATTAGTAGGTGTGCACACTAATTAGGCTGACTAGTGGCAACACACATGATTATTTTAGCTTATTATGATATTTGTTTTCTGACAAGATTTGATTTATACATGCGATGTTTTTCTGCTTTTGTGTACTAGAATTGGAACCTATATTCACCAAATAAGTGATTAATAGGCTAGACCTATATGGTTCCTAACCAGTATACGTTAATTCATAGGCTAGGCCTATGTGTTTCTATGTGATGTATATTCACTTCATAAGTTATCTATATCGTCTTGAAGTGTATTGAGTTCTATTTGTGATATATGTTTTTCCTACTCACTGAGTACATAGTGTACTCACCCCCTCTGCTTTCCAACCATGCAGGTTAATGTAGTGAGCTTAAAGCTCTTTGTGAATCGTGCGCTTTTTTGACATTTTCGGGGCATTATCGCATATGGGTAGTCTCTGTTTTATACTTTTGTTGTATGGTGGCTCATAAACTATTTTTATTATATTATTATGTTGATCTGCTTTATGACTTTATAAATTAACTCCTAACTTTGTTGTAGTTTGTAAAAGACCTTATGTATGAACTTTTGGTATTATTGTTGAGATTGACTTTGAATGGACTTAAAAGTCCAGAAGTTGTGGTAGAATTTTAATATGAATATAGAAGTGCGATTAAAATTATTTGTAAGTGTTTAATTGAGTTTTGGGATTTTTAAAATACAATCATTGTGTTGCCCATATATTTCAAAAAAAAGGAAAGATATTCAGTTAGCCTTACATAGTCGGGTTAAAGAAACTGTGAGTGTTCTTAGCCTGGGTATGCAGCAATTGTCATGTGTCCGATATAATACCAAGTAGTGACAATAAGTCCAAGTGGGAGATTAATATTATTATTGAAATTAATAAAATATTTCTTTATATTTATGTGTTTTGTTAATTACATTTGATGTTTTAGTCCTAAAGGTAAAATCCATAGAGTAATTACTGTGGAATTGAAAATTTGATGAGATCATAATTATGAAATTTAATTTGTCTTTTTTTAGTCCTAAATTGTTCCTAATTGTAGTTCCATTAAGACAAAATATGGATGAAACGATAAAACTAACACACATTATATTTCTTTCTTATGAAGAAAGTAATTGATCTTATAAGTTAAAATATGGAGATACTTAAACAAACTTCTAAGTACTTATTAAAGAATAATTTCACTAAACTAATCCGATTATGAGGATCCTAAATGAAATATTACTTATTTGGATCAATTTTCTCGTTATAATGGTTGTATAATTGATCTTTACACTTAAGATTACCTCATGTGGGAATTACTATATTTTGGTGTTGCTTATGACCTATTCTACTTAGGGTAACTCAGTTGGTAGTACTTAGAACCATATGGAGGTAATTGAATAAGTCAATAAAAGATTAATCACTTTAAAGTAATTAGAAAGAATGTTCTACTATTCTTGATTAGTAGTGATTTAAGGAATTGTCTGGCCAGAGTGAATTGATATTTGAAAATACTTAAATTAATTATTAATTAGTAAGAGTGAACATAATTGGATTTAAATGAGTAGATACTAAATCCATAGTCTATGTTCAATTAAAACATTAGACAATGAAATGATTAACTTATATATTATAACCATGCATAGATATGTTGAGCAAAACCACTTTGACATTCCTAATATTTGGATGGTTATGACATATTGGTAAACATCAATTTTGATTTATGATTATAAATTGTTTAATTGGAGAATTAAAGATAAATTAAAAGGGTTTTTAATTTGTCTATTTTTAATTATGAATTAGAATTATAATTTATAATCATTGTCAACATATTAGAAATCTAATGGGTCACATATAAAGAGAAGTTAAAAAGGGAAATCAATTTAAATTAGTGTTAATTATAAAAAATTTTAAACTTTGCTTAATTTTATAATTATAAATCGAAGTTTAAAAAGTGACAATTAATAGTTGAACTTTCAATTTTTTTCAAAATTTGCCCAAAATTAGTATTTCTATTAACCTTCCTAAAGTGGCAAGCCATATTAAACATAAATTTAAATTCATATGATAATAGATGCTAACAGTTTTACATTTTTTTCAGCCACCAAAATGCACAAATGGTCACATGAAAACCCATCCCTTTCTTGTCCACAACCACCTCTCTTTCTTAACCCTCATGTCTCCATCATTCATCCTCCTTACCATAACTAAATATATTTGTGCCAACACAACACTAACCACCACTCTCTGTTCTAAAAAATTCACATGATTTTCATTTCCAGGTTATTCTTGCATCTCCTCTTCCTCAAGAATCCATTTTTGTTAAAGATTGTGGAGAACTAGTCACTAGTTAGATTTTGTACAAAGATGATGATCTTTTTATGTCGTGTGTGTATAGCTTTCCTTGTTGAGGTAACTATTGGATGCGCATAGAAGTCTAATTAGATAGCTTTCCTAGGTTAATCTTGCATCTCCTCTTCCTCAATAATCCATTTTTGTTAATCTTCGTTCCTGATACTGAAATATATACAAATATGTGTATACAAAAGATGTTTTCTTTTGCCTTTAATGACTAGAAAGATCTCAACTTTAATGTTGGGATGACCCCTTTTTCTCTTTTCCTTTCTAGATTTTCATGTTTATAGGAAGTTTTGATAGAAATTGCTTTGACTAGACTTATGTATGAGATTGTGGAAAATCAGTCATTAGGTGAATTTTGTACAAAAATGATCTTTTTATGTTCCATGTGTGTAGTTTTCCTTGTTAGGGTAACTATTGGATAGACATAGAAGCCCAATTAGGTGGATTTTAAGAAAGACAAGTTAACATCTTATATTTCCAAGTAATTAGATTCTTCGTCATCATTTCTCATTATATGTGTTTAAATTTATTTTTGACGTGGCTTGCCACACCAACTAGGTTAACAAAGATACTAACGTTAGGCTATATTTGAAAAAAAATTGAAAATTTGAGTATTTGATGGTCACTTTTTAAAGTTCGGGCTATAATTACAAAACTGAATCAAGTTTGAGATTTTTTTTGTAATTCACCCTTTAAATTAAGTTGGAATTAATTATGAAGTTGGAGAAATTTTATGAATCAAACATAAGATATTTGATTTTATTAGAATTAAATTGTAATTATAATTAGAGTTTGAATTTAATTATAATTAATAAGAAGAAGAAGAAGAAGAAGAAATAATAAAATTCTAATGTTTTTTAATAAATAGGAAATAAGCATAAGGGAGTTAGCATTCTTGCATATCGAAAACACCCTCTCTACTAATTAGGGTAAGGCTGCGTACTTCTAGACCTCCTCATACCTCATACCTCATATCTCATAAACTTTTACTAGGATGATGTTTTTATTATTGACCTAGCATTCTTACTTATTCTTCTCCAATATTGAATTCTTTTTTTTTTGCTATGTGGATATCGTTAAAAGTTGGATGCTTGAATAACTCGTGGTTCACACTTGTGAAAAGGTTTTTGCAAGACTTTCTAATGAGGTATGTTTTAAGTACTTTTACAATTCATATTTTTTAAATTAATCAATTATTAAGATCTGATCGAAAAACTATAAAATCTTTTTTTACTGCACTTATGATTTGAACACGATTGATTTCACAACATGTAACATAAAGTAATAAGTTTATGTTTTTGGTGCAACATGGTAGATCGCATAATGCATTAGCAAACTATAACATTAATGACAAAATTATTTATTTATTTATTTTATTAAGCACGATAACATATCAATATATTATGTTTTTACTAGTTTAATATGATAACAAATAAAATTCTTTATTAAAAATTATTTTATTACTATGTGTTAATAATAATGAATAAGATGGCTAATTGTTATATTTATTAATAGTTTCATATTTTATAAAAATGATAATTAATTTGCTTAATTTAATGAAATCATATTTACCTAAAATTACTAATATAAAAATTATAAATGAATATTTAACATATATATTATCATTTTATTTTATTAGGAATTAAAAATATTAATTAAACTCTATATTATTAACTAATGTTTATAAGGTTATTATGATAATAAATTTTAGCCTTTCTTAAATTTGATTTAAAGATAATAAATAAAATAATCAATTTCTCATATTTTATTTGTGATTTATATTTTAATAAATAGTTATAATTGTTTTGAATAATTCTCACTAATTCTAAAGTAAATCGTAATTTATTCATTATATTATTGATTTTTTCATATTTATATATTATTACTTTCTAGATAATAGTATACTTGTTTAATATAAAATGTTCATTCAATTTGTTAATAATTAGCTAAAATAATTTATTATATTTATCAATTGTTGATAATATTACTAATTTTATATGATAATTAATTATGTCTTTTTAATTAAAATTTATTTATTATATAATAATACTAACAAGTAATGATCAAAATTTTATATTTTTCAAATATATAAAAATTGATTCATTAATTTTTACTATTAATGAAGAATTATTTATTAATTTTTTATATGGGCCCAATATATTCATTACTAAGGCTGATTAAATTTTCATATCATTCAACCTTTTGGGTTTAGTGTAATTATTGATTAATTTTCATATTTTGTCCATATGTTAGGCTAATTGATAATGTTTTTTTTCATATTGACATAATAAATTCAATAGCAATAGCAGTATTAAGTAATTTTCCATCAAATGGGCTTGCTGAACTCAGTCTTAGTGTTAAGTGATTATTAACGTAACTAAATCATTTATAATTCATATATTTATAATTTTGTTGGTTAACATTAAAAATAATCAAATGATTATCAATATTAAAATAACTTAAAATTACATATTGAATATCTATTTATACATATAAGTAATGATACATAAATCTAATAGATCAATAAAATAATAATAATTTTAAAAATTATTTATTAATTGTGAAAATGAATCAAATTAACTCTTAATAATTTAAAACATGAATTATAAATTGTTGAGAAATCGGGGTTGAAATCCGATCCCGACCGTAGCAGAATAATCACAAACTTTTTCGTGACTTTTGATTTTCCAAAAATCAAGATCTACTTAATTCTATAAAATAATTGACATAAATCATAATAAAGTGGAAACTTAATTCGTATCTTATTTCAAAGCTTAATCTTTGTCTTGTCGTATCCCTCGAATTGTTCCTGAAACTGATTCCTCTCAACAACCATAGCTGCACAAGTGTCCGACCTCCAACGGTATCCACAAAATATGTTGAAAGAACTTTGTAACTCTTACAAAAAGGGTTAAGCAAGAAGTGTTAGCTCCATAGAGTTTAAGTCTACTTATAATAAGCTTTGGTCGCTTTAGTAATTTAATTGAAATTAAATTCTAATTGAAATTAAACTTTAATTAAAATTATAAATAATTATAATTAAATACCAATTATGCCCATATAAGATTTAATATCTAATATTGCTCCTTATTTATTAAATATCTCATATTTAGTTATAAAGTTTCTCAAACTTTACAATCAAGTCCAACTTGATTAAATTAACATTGCTCTTTTCAATCTATTCTATATGTGAGACCAATTAGGTTCTCAAATATGTTGGCAATGATTATAAAATCTAATTTTAATTCATAATTAAAATTAGATAAATTAAAACTCATTTTAATTTATCTTTAATTCTCTAATTAAATAATTTATAATTATAGATCAAGATTGACGTCTAGCAACGCATCATGACCACTCAAATATTTAGGAATGTCAAAGTGGTTTTGAGTAACTTTTCTGTGCATAATTTTTCGTTTAATTCAATCATTTCATCATACAATGTTCCGATTAGACGTGGAGCATGAAATTAATGTCTACTCTATTTTGAGTCTAATCATATTAGTTCTCCGCCATTAGTTATCAATTCAATTGATATTTGTAAACTATTTAAAAAGTATCATTTCACTTTGACTAAGGATTTCTTGAATTAATACTAATTAAGAACAACGAAACATTCTCCCTAATTACTTTAGGGTAATGAATCCTATCTTGATCATTCAACTACCTCCATATAGTTCATACTACATGCAATGACTACCGATTAAATGACCTATGATTAAATAGATCATAAGTAGTATCAAAATATAGTAATCCCCCAAATAAGATAACTTTAATGACCTCAAGTCAAAGAATTACTTATATAATCATCATAATGAGAATTCCATAGATATACAAGCAATGTTCCAAATGAATTTCTCATATCGAGTCTATTCAATGAATTTGTTCTCTATCAAGTACTCACATATTTGTTTAACTATCTCTATACTTTAGCCTATAAGATCGACTACTTACTTCATAAGGAAAAACAAAATGTGTGCTAGTCTTTTTACATTCTATTAATGTCCAATCTTAATAGAACAATCACTAGGAATATTTAGGAATAATACATAAATGCAATATGAATCTCATAATTATAATCTCATTATAATTTCACTTGCAATGTACAATTATCTCATGGATTTTATTATATATATCTAAACATGTACAAGATAAATAATGTTTTTAAATAATTTGTCACTAAATTACAACTAAAGTGATTAACTGTAGGGCATAAACCAATAGAAGAAGAGTCATCACTTCTTTTATATTTTACCATAAAAAGTAAACTTATGAGTCTTATACAAATATAAACTTATGAATTAAAAAAAGGGATTAGTCTATTGGATGGAACTGTTAAGCAAGTGACCGAGTCAACCTCGGCAACCACCTAATGCTGACTTGGCATATCAAACGCTACTCATTTAATTAGGATTAGATTTGATTCATATTTCAAATAGATTGAATTTTGTAACTACTCTTGTATCTTATCTCAAACTCCTAACTTGTACAATTGTATTTATGTAAAACCTCTATCAATGAAATCTGAATCTTTACCGATCAACCTTAATTGAATTCCTTTCAGGAACCTCCAAGAGAGACCAATTGCATTATGCTCTGACAAGCTTTCAATGTGGAGTTAGTTTCTGCTGCTGCTGTCTTTGAAGTTTAAACTCCTGCTTTTTCATAATCCCTTGAATTGTTGAGACGCAATCTAATCAAAACATCTAAATTTTTTCTTATGATACTGGTGAAGATCAGAACCAACTCCGCCAACTTTGTCAACAAAGCTTGCGTGGAAAGACTAACGAAGATCAGAACCAACTCTCTCCAACTTTGTCAACCAAGCTTACGTGGAAAGACTAACCCCATTATCACGAACCAGGAATTCAACTAATTTCAGTTGAATCAGTAGCAATTTCACTAACTCGGTGAATCAAAATTATCTCGATGCTCAGCTACCTAACAAAGGAACAGCAACTAACCCAAAGTTCAAGAGCAAACAAAAACGTATCAAAGAACAAGGGTATTTTGGTAAATTCGTTTATATCACTCTTTGTTTATTTTCTTCTTAATTGGTACGAAAGAGGCCACTTCCTTGCTTCCCTCCATGCTCATCGCTCTCAAAAATCAAAAGAGCCCTAGAAAAGATTGAAACTTTTGTCCTTTTTCAGGCTCTTACCTCGAGAGCATGACTTTAATTCTTTTTGTTTTTTCTTCTTTTCATGCGAATTTCGCATCATACAGAGCTACTTCGTGAATTATTTTCTTCATGTTGATTCACATTGCCCAGGATTATTAGTGATTGTCATTTCGATGGCTGAGTTGTCCTTTCCCTTGGAATTTTTGGGAAGAACCATAATCTGCCGTATTAATTGATGTCAAGCGCCAAACTTTCCACCCTTTCTTAACACTTACTCTTAAGGTCTTCCGTTCATTTTGACGGTTGCTCCTTCGGTTTCTGATACGTATGATCGCGTCTGATTGATCAATTTTGCATTTTGTTGTACTAATCGGGAGGTTTTACCATTCAGATTTTAGAAATTTTGGGTTCTTTATGGAAAGCGGGGGTTTTTACTATTTCTGGTTTTCTTCTTTCATTTCTCTTGGTCTCTGAAAGGTGATTTTGCTAGTTGGTTATGGAGAACAGTGGGGAGTTGGTGGATGATCAAGGCTCAGGATGGCTTGAAGTCAAAAAGGTCCAACTTTATGGTCCATTTCTTTGATGCCCATCATAATTTTCCGCCGAATTTGGTGATCTTTGTGCTGGTTATCTTTTATCTCTTTTAGTTGTTCAAAAAGCTGATAAATAAGAAGATAAAAAAGACGAAGCTGATATTAAGATGGAATTTTGGGTGTTCAAGTTCTTTTAGTTCTATGAAATGAAACGGGCAACACAACAAAGCTTAGTTAGTTGATTGCAATCTTGGCTATAGTGTGTTACCATTGTCTTATCCGCTAGGGGTATCTTGTCTCACTAATGAAGCTTAGATTGATTAAGGCTACATCTAGGAGATTAAATATTTTTGTACCTGTTTGTTTGCTACTGTCAATTTTATGCTTATTTAACTACGGAAGTATCATCTGGGGACTTAATGTTTTGTTCCGGATCTCATCCATGTATAACGCACAAAGAGTCGGTTGTTAAATTTTTGTTCAATTGGATTCTGTTTATGCCTATTAGAGGTAAAGCAATTGCGCTTTCCTTGAACAAGTGTCTTAAAAGTCATGATATTTCATTTATTCTGTTTTTGAAAATTTATTGATTGCAGTGCTTTTGATTTGTTGTTGAAGTAAGTGAATTGTTTCTCTCTATCTTGGTTGTTTGAGATTTCGTTTATATTGCTTCATATGTAATTGATTTTGTATCTCTGTGTGTTATGCTTAATGCCTTGATTGTCAGAAAGAAAACAGTTTCTTTGGTTCCCCAAACTTTGTCCTAATTTGTTTTATAATTTTCTCTGCTTTTGCTTTAGAAGCATAGAAGTAGTGCAAAAGCTTCTGTTCGGAGTTGGGCTGGGGGATTTTCAGGAAAAAATGGTTCTAGCTTTCAGCTTACTCAACCCTCATTGAATGAGAGGAGTGGTAATATGCGTGGAAAGTGTGGGTCACAGGCTCAAAAGACAGTGAGAGATCGCACTACACGTGAAAATTTTCATTCTGCTAGTACTGGTTCTTCCTCAATTGACCATCAAAATGATGTGTCTGGTGCTGATAATTCAACGTTTAAACAGGATAGTAAAGGTAGTGGAGGTTTCAAGTTTTTACAATCTTATTTTAGTCATTCTAATCCTACAGTCGGGGATTCTCAGAAATTGCAGACAGATAAGCTCGAATCCGTTCCCAAAATCAAATGGGGTGATTTAGAGGATGATGTTTTATTATCACATCATGGAAAGAGTTGTCAAGTTGATATAAAACAGTGTGATGTTGGAAATGATAATACGGTTGCTTCGAAGGTTGAGAACTTTAGCAACTTGACTTCTTCTAGTAAAGATGATTTGGAGAATGATGTGGTGCAGACATCAATTCTCTTAGATATCTGTACTGATTCATTGACTAATAAGGAAAGCACTACTGAAGAAAATGGTAAAGGCTTATGTGAGATCACTGCACAGTGTGTGGAAGCAGTAGATGATGGTCGTTCAAGTTCTTCAAAGTGTTGTGAACATGCTGGAAAAAATCTTGAGGTGCCTACTGCTATCTCTGATGTTAAAGAGTTAAAAATTGCTGAACTACCAGTTACTAATAACAATTCAGTAGTCGTTCTGCAGGACAGCAAGTCACTTCTTGATGAAAAGGGTGGACTAAAAATTTACAGAGAGGCAGGAATGGTGACAGAACATGTGTTTCCCCTTTTGTCCGAGGTAGATGAATCGAAAATTTCAGAACCACAGGTTACTTGTGAGAAATCAGACACAGCTATGATCTTTCATGATAACGCAATACTTACACCAGAAAAGACTGATGGAGGAAATTCTAGGGAGGCTGAAACTGTGCAGGCTGTCACATGTGCTGCAAAAGAATCACCAATTTCTGAAGTACCTGTTGCAGTTGGAAACCTAATCACAATGGAAATTACACAAGATGGTCAGTCACGTTCAAATGAAAAAATTGAGAGTCAAATTCCAGTGGAATCTGGTGTAATAGCCTTAGTTGAAGAAAAAGAAGGTTTACTTAAGGGAGTGGACTGTGACGAACTGTTGAAGGTAAGTGTTTTGGGAGAAGATGAAGCTGCTGAAAGCAAAGAAAGGTTTAGGGAACGACTTTGGTGCTTTCTATTTGAGAATCTTAATAGGACTGTTGATGAACTATATCTGATAAGCATGATTAGTATTTTTTATTAAATTACTTTAATTAACTAATAAACTAAAATTAACAAAGAATCAAAATAAATAAAGTATAAAAGTAATAAATTCAAGAATACTTAACTTTGATTTAAGATAATCATTTCATCTAATTATAAATTTATAATACTGATTATTGGTTCAAAAAGGAATAATTTTTACAATTCAGGTAGCTAGTTTTAAACATATTAGGAAAACTATAATAAGTCTCAAAATTCCTAAATGAATTGATTCAAACCCAACATTTAAACCAAACTTACCATCAATTGATTGAGTATGATAGCATTATATATCAATTAAATAATAACAATAAGCTTAGTAAAAAAGACTAAGTCTTAAATTAGATTATTTAGATAGCTACAATTATTCAATTTAATTTTCTTATTTCTCACCAGTTAAATAAACAACTTCATAAATAACATATTTGCTAATTATACCAAACCATTCATGACAATTGCATATCGATGAATTCTAGCTATGGAATAATCAACGTCAAATTAGTTTATCAGATTAATCAATATTAATTTTTAAGGGACAATCTTAAAGCAATTAGTAAAAGTTACTCCTTTGTGACTAAAAGATCACAAGTTTGAATCATGAAAAATAACCTCTTTGTTGAATCATGAAAATAACCTCTTTGTAAAAGATATAAAGAGAAGATTGCGTACATCAATAACCCTCCCCAAACTCTCGTAAAACGAGGAGCCTTATGCATTGGGTACATCGACTTTAGTCAATATTATTCATAAAATATACAAATACAAAACCATAAAAACTTGAATTAAAACATGAACCTAAGCTTAGAATAAAACCTTGTAAGATTACAACTAGAGTTTTGAATCTCCTTAAATCAGAATATTTAGATTTAACAACACACAACTTTAGTTCCAACACTAAAAATAGAAGAAAAAAAAAGAAAGATTGAGGGAAAACTATTAAGAAACGAAAGAGAATAATGTATAGAAATTGTTGGACGTGTTTTTCCCTTCTATTCTTACTCAAAACCTAGTTCCATCCTATCTTGTCAAGTTTCATATCTAAAAAAATCCAAGTCCTTACATAGTAGGGTTGGAAATAAGTTTCTTAATCGAATTTAAGCTCTTGAGGTGAATCTAACATTAAACGTGATGTTGCCTTTTCCATTGCAATAATTTGTCCATTTTTTTTCCAAAATTCATGATTTTGAATAATAATAATCTAATTTGATGAAATCTCCACTTATCATCTCCTAGAACAAAGCATCAAATTAATTCCATCAAAATCAAATGAAACAAGACTTGAAACCCTCTTATAGATTTCACTCTATACACTCAAAATGTTTAGTATTCATTACGCTCTTAAACTAAAACATAGCGAGTTATTTCTATAAGTTTGCTCGTGAATCATATTTTCACGACCATAAAAAATAAAGATAATGCATAAATCAAAGAACTTGTTAATGGTTGTAATGTGACTTTGGTAAGGTAAGACAAAAAGAAGTTTTAGGTTAAATAAATCAAAGGAAATCATACAAACTTATCCATGAAAGATTTAACTCAATTTAGTCCAAAGCTTATTTATTTCAAATAGCATCCTTTTTATTCACCTCATCTTTTTTTTTCTTTTTTCTTTCTTTCTTTATACTTTTCCCCTATTATATAAAAAGTAAAAAGTTAAAACAATACAACTTGAATTAACTAATTTACTTTTTAAGAAAACAGTCAAAATCTTATGCAAATAAGTTTGATACAATTCGTTCAATTTACGAGCTCAAAGTTATTAAGGAAATCAACAAAAATAGGGATAAAATTGATTTATAACAAGGTTATTATATAAAAAGAGAAAGGTTGAGGCTCAAATTGATTTTTTA
>JAJMLV010000007.1:27464887-27487966 GCA_027123465.1 Erythroxylum coca | reverse complement strand
ACTTAGTTACAAAATTTTCTAATATCTTGGTGTTTCTGATGCCTTGCAAGGATTGCTAAACTTCTCATTCTACACCTGAGGAGGGCATAGTGGGGTGAGCTATACGGCTCAGTGACTAACATATTTATAGCCATAAGCAATTGACCACAAATTCAAGCATATGTATATATATATATGCGTATATTCAGTAATTGAAGCATTCTTCAATTTAATTTAACACCCATACCACATAGCACTCAAATGCATCATACATGACAAATTAAAGATGTAATACATAACAAATGACTCAAGGGTTCTATAGAAACATAATGGAGAAACCGAAGTTTACCCCATGAACAGAATGAGTCCAATTTCAGATCTCATATGCCACAAGCAAGCAACCGGGAGAAGGCTCTTGTCAACGTGCACGTGACAAACGGAATGGTTCCACTCTCGCCCAAACAAAAGCACATAATCGTTTTCTCATATGCTCATACTTTTGTGCTTTGTCTTCTTTTCATTTAATACAAAATGCTATGACCTCTTTTGAGGTATAACATAGTCATATTTCATCATGCATTTTCAACATTTACAAACAAGTCAATTTCAAATAAATCAATTTCAACATACACACATAGGCAAGAATTTGCCCAATTACACTATAACTATAAATATGTTACACCTAATTAGTTGGCAAAAATCCAAGTCAAGCTTGTCTTTCCCCTTGCTATTGGGTAGGATTCCCTTGGTTTCCTAAAACAACCAAGATTCCATTCGAAACAACATTCTAATAAAAATTCATAAACTTCAAAAATCACAAAACTTTCAACAAACACAAATTAAACTTAAATCTAGCCTACCCATAGTCCATCTAGGTTAGAAAACCTAAGATCTAGTTTAAAAACCCTAAACTCAATTGGGTTCTCCTAATCCATCTTCTTCCCACACAAACCTCTTTTCTCTCTAACTTCTTCATCCTCAATACAGCCCATTCCATTAATAAAACAAGAAGAAAAGATGGTTAACCTACCTTAACAACTTGATTTCTCTTCTTTTCTTTTTCACCCAAACCTCTCTTCTTCTCTCCTATTTTCGTTTTTCACTCTCCTCCTTCTTCAATTCACGTTTTTCTCCTCTTATAAGCAAGACAATGCATTCTTTTTTTCATTTGTACCCTTAATGAGCCCAAAAAGTCCATCTTACCCTTCCTTATAAGCTTATGTTCTTTTATGCTTAAGTGACCTCCCAAAAATGCCCTTGAACATCCTTATTACATTAATACTTTAATTCCACTTGCCCATTCAGTAAATCCTACTAACCTTGACATAATTATAACTCCAAAATTTTAATCTATCTAAACCTCCAAACTATCTCAAATCATGCTTAACTTAAAGAAAAAAAATTAGGGTCCAACAACTTATCTTTTGTACCTCCAGATATATATTAAGGCCTAAAAATCTTTCACAAAAGCAATGATACAAAATTTCATTATATGAATAGAGGCTAAGCAAACTCATACTTATGAATTTCAAAGAATTTAAAAAATGATATGTTAAAAATTATTATCAAATCATAAAAAATTCTCTTTTTTATCATCAATGAACTACTACTCGTAATTAAATTAATAAATAGATTACATAATTATATATATAATATTCAAAATATATTTTTATAATTATGTACAATGTATAAGTAATTTTTAAGAGATTAACCGAATGAGGAATCAAATGATACATGTTAGTTGACGTAAGAAAATTAATTAATTATTGTTATATCATTGTTGTATAGTTCAATCAACATTCACTGAAAATTCATTCATCAAATGAAACAACAAATTAGAATTTTAATTTTAATTTTAGACTTTTTAATATATTAATATAATCAATTTATTTATATTCATAAATTATTTCATTTATAATTTTAATTTTAATTTTGGACTTATATAACAATTTATTTATATTCATAAATTATTTCATTTATAAACTTAATTGAGTTCTATTTCATTTATTATTTAAACCAAATTTAAATTTAATGATTTTTATTTTCAAAAAGGCTAGGTTCTTTATAAAACTTGATTTCATTTTGTATAATCAAACTTATCTCAAACATGAAATTTGTTAAAGATTACAAACATAGAACAATTGCATATTAAAATTTAGCATTATATTTATAATAAAAACCCAAGTTAAACTTAATCAAATTTAATTTGATTAAATGTTTTTACAGTTCTAATTATGATCAATTAGTGAAATAAAAATATTAAAAGCTTTTTTATTTTATTAGATAGGTATGACAACAAGTTGGGTCAAATCGAACTTGATGCTACTTACATTTAGCCTAAAGGTCCTTATAGGCAATCAAAATTTAATTTGGAACCTAATCGAACATAGCTTATAGCACTCAAGTCCGAGGCTAGAGGTTGCCTAAACCAAAATTGCCAACACTCATCCATATCTAACCGACCTAGCTTGATTGGTTCATTGACCCTACTATCTTCTATGTCTGTCTAACAAAGAGATCATCATAGACCCAAAAGTATCCAAGATCTATCATTCTCATGCCAACGATCTAACTCATAAAACTATCTAAGTCATGCAATGGGTTGCAATAAAACAATATCATTTAACCTATGTTTTGATTTTTAAGTGTCATGTCATCTAACTCATACCTATGCTCAAGATATGCCTCCCTTTATGAAATAAAAGAAGCAGAAAATGAAAGAGACATTAAAAGGTGATGGTTGCTTAATACCTTATTTAAGAGAAAAAGGCAAAACAATTTGGTAAAATAAAAATAAAGATGAAAGAGAATTTAGAAAACTAAAGGAGAAGTAGAGAAGATTAAGAAGAAGCAATAAAAGAGCAAGTTGTTTGATGCACTACGTAAGAGAAAGAAGGTGAACATAACAAAATAAAAAAGAAAGGTGAACTTAATAAAAGAACGTCAGAAGATAAAGGAGAAGTAGAAATTCGACACGATTTAGGTTTTAGGTTAAGTCGGGTCATAGATTCCGAACTCGAACTTAGTTCAAAATTCAAAAATACCTAATCTAAAATTCAACCAATTTAAGTTAAATTCGTAGATTTTGAATCGAATGGAACCGAATTTAAACTTGATTGTCATTTTTATTATTAGGGCATGATAATATTTGTCTTTACTTTTGAAGACAACAATATGTTTTCCTCCAAATATAAAATAATTAATTACAGTTATAATCTTTTAGCTATTTCTATATACTATTTATTAGGATTATATAGACTTTTATTAAAACGAGGTATTTCTACATTTCTTTTATTCAATAAATCTTTGTTGATTATATTTCTAATGTTTGTGTAAGTTGATATTTTTCAATGAATATCATTAATTTTGAACATTATTTTTAATATTAGATCATTTAAAATTTAGTAAAACAGATTATGATCTCCTTGTAATATCTATAATATAAATGTTAGAACATATACAATCGATTGTAACCAAATTTAAAATATTATGTACATAATATTAAATTTAGTTATAATATTTCAAAATTTATAATTAAGTTATATTTTTATAACTAAGTTAAAGCTAAATACAACATTTTCACAAATATGACAATTTAGTTATAAACCACCTTATCATTTGTAAAAGAAAAAACAATATCAAAATTTCCTAGAATTATGTTCTTTACCTTAAAGTGAGGTTAATATATGAATAGGCATTGAGGTGTGGTCTATCACCCAATTTATTAAATCTCGTCCTCCTCAACCCATAACCTCTATGTTCAACCTGAGCTCCGTCGCCTATATGAAAAGCGCTTCATTTTTTACGTGTTGTTGGAATCAAATTACCTTGTTATGGTCCCTTATAATAAGCCTCCGTAATGCTTCAATACAAGGGAATAAATAATATTAATTCTTTAATTTGGTTTATGCACTTCATAACCTAAATACAGGGTGTATTTGGGGTTAGTTAAGTTCATATCCAACATCTTCAGATTCTTCGTTGATCGCAAACAACATTTGTTCTGTCCATTCGCATCTCAAGGCCATCTCAAGGCCTAGCTCCTATCTTCCCATTCCCATATATGTTTTTTTCAAGCAGAAAATGTTGTTCCTAGTTTTAAAAATTAAGAGAAACATGTTTTTCTCTCTTAAAAAGAATTCAAACGTGTGACCTTTTGTTTTTGGTTGAATATCAATAGGACAATAATAAAAATAGAAAAAATTTTATTAATTTCTTCTTATTAGAAGAAATATGTATTTCAAATATTGATGACAAAGTTCATCTAGGAGAGAATTGGGGAGTATTTGACAAAACGACATCATTTTAGACCTTCCCTTCGGGCCAAGATCGTTATCCCTATTTTGAAAACGACAGCTCTCAAAGAAAAGGAAGATAGTGAAACACCTCTTGATCTTATGATTGTTTTATTAACGAGGTTTTTATGTTATATCATTGTTTCACAGTGATATTTTAATCATTTTAATATCTTCAATAACATTTTATAATTTAGTAATTAATTGAATAAGTATTTCTAAAACATTTTGTTTGTTATTTATCGATTTAATTTTTCAATTAAGGTAGAATTGTAGACTATTTTGAGTTATAACATTTTGCTTATAGTTTTGTAAAATACCAAAACCACGAAATTATTTGGATTGAAGGAATTGAAACCATATGAATGTTTTTCTTTAAATATAATATCAATCACACTCAATAATTAAAAGCAACAATAGTCAACCGGGTGGAATCTAATTGGGAAACAAAATGAATTATTGGTGTTTTAAGGTCATAGAAGATCTTAATTAAATGATTATAACAACACCTTACATGGGAGGAGTGAGTGACAAGAAAAAGCATGAATACAGCTGACACCATATTGTTAATGGCTATTAATAAGATCTCAACACCATCTTCCCACTTGAACTTTTTGAGATGGAGAGTATCAAAATCTAATCTAGGTAGTTGGACAGAGTAGAGAGACCAAATCCTTAGCCGCAGTGAAAATGAAAGCTCTGATAAAACACAGTGAGAAAAGAAGAAAAATCTAATGCCGAATCATCCTTGACAACATGGCCGGTCCTAATAAGATCCTTACTTTTCTAGGTATATACAACCAAATGATTATATGGACTGCTACTACTTGGGCGTATCCAAACCCAAAGGCTAGCCTTAAGCCATTAAAATTTAACCCCAAAGTCACTATTTTACTCCCACAAACTGTCATTTCTTTCAAGTAACAATTTTTTAAGTTAAGACTCGAAAGTGCCACAGCTACTTATCCTTTTGATTTACAACAATGCCCAAAACTTAATAGTTCTAAGCCTTTATCATTTACTGAGTTTTAATTAAATGTTTTCATAAGGTTATATTGTTCATTAGCTTTTGTACATTTTGTAAAAATTTTGTTTTGAAATTATTACATCTACATTTTTTAATAAATAATAAAATTTAAAAATATACAAATTTTTAATCGCAAGAGATAGCTTGAACTAGATCTTAACCACTGTAAAATTTTAATTTGATAAATCATTAAGACTTTATACAAATAATAAAATGTTATGTACATAACTAGAGATTCCTAAACATAAATCTCTTAGCTACCAAAAGAAGATCAAATGGAACCTACAACAATTCCTTACAACCTAATTCCTTATAGCAAACACACCACCATATTCTATACAACTTTCCTACCAAGAGAGCTTATAAAGCTAACTAATCAGTAGCACAAGTTTACCAACAATAATTTCCAGCAGTAAATTCTAGCAACATTAATAATCAAAACCTAATCAAATATCAACACAATCTAAGATGAGTAATGTCCTTCAAGTTTCCTTGTTCACTGTCAAGTTTGCCCACCTCTCACATACCTTCATTGATAGGAACATTATTTGATCTTCTGGCCTACATCCCTGAGGTTAGTTGATCTGCTACATGGAGAGGCTATTGTCTTGTCCACTCTATGTTGCCTTTAATTTATTGATTTGAAATAAGAAGTTTTCCTGGAGTTGATTTCTCTTCTACTTTTTACCGAGGAGGAATTTGATACCTACCCTTGTTTAAATCTGAAATCAAAACAACTCCATTTTGTTTATTGGAAACAAGAATGTGTCTTGAACCTGTCTTCTCTTTTGCTTTAGAAACCTAAGAAATGTTGGACCTCCATTTGACACTCCTGAAATAACAAACCTATAGAAATATTAGTGAATAAGAACTTCATCAATTACCTCTTCACGATGTTGAGCTGAGATGCCATAACTTGGAATATTACTTTGGGGTACAAGCTCCCCACATCCTTGACTTCATCTTTGAATGTTCGAGTATTCCTTGCAATACAAATGTTATAGACAATAGTAGAAAGAAGGATAAGGAAAATGTTAATGTTTGAAGTTTTGATATTTGAGGATTGGTTAAACCAAATAGGGATGGATTGAAGGTTTGTCTGAATGGGAATGTGTATATGGATGTGGTTAAGGCATTGGTCCCACCCGATTTTAGAGAAAGGACATTCAAAAAATAAGTGTTCAATAGTCTCATTATTCAAGGTACACAAGGAACAGTGGTAACGAGTATGGAGATAGAGAAGTTTGTCTCATATTTGCAACTTCTTAAGGAAAGCCATCCATAGTATGAAAGACCACCTAGGGCTACTGCTTTTAAACCAATCCAATTTGTGCCAAGGAACATTCTAAATTAGAGGTCTCAAGAAATTAGGCTAAACCATTAGTATACTTTTTTGAAGGGTTAGCTAACCATTCCAAACAATCTAGTTTAGAGCTACTTAGTTGGTACAGTAGGGGCTCAAGGTTACCAATGATCTTTATAGTTGCCTCTTGACATCTCCACTCATTATTACTAATAACTTTGGAGAATCATACTTTCATAGGAAGTTCCGACCCATTGATCTCTCTCGAGGAAGAGAAGTTCTTCAAGATTCCTTTAGGGTGCCAAGGATCCTACCATAAAAGATTAGAATTTCTATTCCCTATCCTGAATCTGAATTAAATCCCCATTTTATCCCTCACAAATAAGATTTTTCTCTAAGTCCATGAACTATTGTTGGTACGTTGGGCACTCTAAAAATTTGTCCTTCTCAAAATGATATTAGGCACCCACTTAACCCACAGAGCTTCTTTATCAACAACTAGATACCAGATCCTTTTCCCTAATAGGACATAATTCCATGTTGACAAATGTTTAATCCCTAAACCTCTCTCCCTTTTCAGTTTACTAATGTCACTCCATTTAACCTTAGCATGAGATTTAGAAGCCACCTTCCCAACCTACCAAAAATTCCTAAGTTTATTCTTTATATCCTTAAGGATGGATGAAGGAAGAATAAAATGGGTAGGAACACTACACTTAGAAAAAATATAGTACAAAAATCAGCAATTGGAGTCTACTAGTATAGGAAAGGTTTTTATGAGTCCATTTGTTAATCCTAGCATCAATGTTGTCCAATAAGCGTAAGCAATCTCTCCTAGATAACCTACCTGTTAAGAGAGGTACCCCCAAATACTGTACGGGGAGAGTGCCTTTCTTGATCCCAGAGATAACTTCCATTTGATGAGTCAGGTAATCCATATCAGGAGATAAGAAAAACTGACTTTTGGAAGGATTCATGTCCATACTAGAAAAACTAGAGAAGGTGCACTTATAATTAAACAAAGTTTGAGCTGAACTCAGATCCGCATGGCAAAACATCAGGAGATCATCAACAAACAAGAGATGGGTGAGTTTAAAAGTTTGCACCTCTAACGGTATTTGAAGTCAGATCATCGCAGGCCCCATGCTCTCTCATGGGAGGTAAATGCTTTCCTGCTTGTCATATGAATTTCTAATTTCATTGCTTGATATTCTGCTAAGTCAGCAAATGTTGCTGTCAAAACTAATGGAGTTTTTCCACACATACATTTCTTTAGAAATAGGTAAAACAAACAACTAGAATGAGTTGGCTGAAATACTCAGGGTTTTTTCCTTTGAGTTCAATGTATCCTTTTGCATTTCACCATTCCTTAAGGACTAGTCTCCCATTATTTTTCAGATGACTATTCCATGATATTAATTCTCTTTCTTTTGACTATTTCATATTAGTAGTAGTAGTGAGACATAGATGGGCATCTTGTCTCCAAAAATGATTCTAGGTGGCAATAGTCGAACGAGAAAATGCTAAGACATTTTGTGGTGGAGATAAAAAGGTAAAATTTGTAAAAGGTCTTGAATTTAACCAGAATTCTCATGTGTAACTTGAACTTACTTTTATGAATAAATATGTAAACGGTAAATTTTTTTTCAGTAGATGCCTGTTATTAGCTTCCATCTTAAATTAACAGTAAATTAATTAACCAGTCATGTCATATATTAAGTCATCTTCTAGTATGTTAGGTTAAATCTATATAAGACTTTGAACTGTCCAAATTATCTAAATTTTTTTCCTAATTCTTTATATATATATATGTGTGTGCACTCATTCCCTGACATACCTAAGTATCTACGGATTAAACAGAATATTAAAAATTATCTTGATCTTGGCTTAATGTGCTTTGCTGCAAAATGACTTAGCATGTGTCACATTGATTTTGATTAGCTAATTTTGAATGGATACTGATAATGTGCTGATAATACAGTTCGTGCATTTTATTCATGCTAAACTCTTGTAAAGTTGAGTGTTGCTTACTTAGTTTACCCTCAGAAAAAAATAATGTGTTACTATAGTCAATTGATGGGGAAATAGAGGGATACATGGTCAACAGTTTTTCTAACGAGAATGCAGTGGGTTATTTATCATACCATGTTATTGGTCTGGGATGCCTCACCTGCATATGACCCTGAAAATCTTTTGCACATATGTATCTTGTTTGAGGGTTTAAGTTGTAGTTTGGATTAATAATTACTCATGTTTTCTTGTACTTTCTAATATTAGGTTGACTAGGTTATGTGTTCCCGTATGATACTGTTTTACCTAGCTTTATTATTTGAAAATGGTAGGTGCTTCCATGTTCTGCAGGTTCGGAGGATGACAACTTCACCTCATAGAGCTGCAATAATGTCTTCATCACTGGAGGCTTTCAAGAAAATTCAACAAGAAAGAGCTAACAGGGCAAGTTCCCAGCAGCTTGAGTGCTCTAATAGTCTCAATGTATCTGCTGATAATGTGAATAAATTGTCCAGGAAAAGTGATGCAGCTTCCAGTTCCAGAGAATCAACGGTGAAGTCTAGGAGACAAAGTGGGGTTTCTGACATTACTCAAGGGAGTGTCAATGGTGGGAGGCGAAATATGGAATTTGAGAGGCCCTTATCTGATGCCAATTTGTCTAAGCTTGCTTCTAGGGATGCTTGTAACGTGTCAGGTTCTGGAAAAAGCAAAAGAGAATCTGAGACAGAGAAATTTCTTCATAGGAAAGATAAAACATCGAGTGAAAATGTTAGCGAGAAAAACTCTAAATCTACAGATCATCTGAAGAAGCAAATTCTGGCTCTTGACAAAGATAGAGAGAAGAGAAATTCAGCATCATGGAAATCTCTGGATGCATGGAAAGAGAAGAGAAATTGGGAAGCAATACTTACATCTCCTTTTCGTGTCTCCTCTCGCATATCTCATTCACCAGGCATTAGCAGAAAAAGTGCTGACCGTGCTCGCATTTTGCATGATAAGCTTATGTCTCCTGAAAAAAGAAAGAAAAATGCAATTGATTTGAAAAAGGAGGCAGAAGAAAAGCATGCACGGGCTATGAGAATCAGAAATGAGTTGGAGAACGAGAGAGTTCAAAAGCTTCAGCGAACGTCTGAAAAGTTGAATCGTGTAAATGAGTGGCAGGCAGTTCGTACTTTGAAGTTACGAGAAGGAATGCATGCTCGCCACCAGCGTGGTGAATCTCGACATGAAGCTTTTCTTGCTCAAGTTGTAAGGAGAGCTGGAGATGAAAGTAGCAAAGTTAATGAGGTTCGCTTCATTACTTCCTTGAATGAAGAAAATAAGAAGCTTATGTTACGACAGAAACTTCAAGATTGGGAGTTGAGGAGAGCTGAAAAACTTCAGGTGATGAAGTCGAAACAAAAAGAGGATTTGGCCAGAGAGGAAGCTGTTTTGGAACGTAGGAAACTCATTGAAGCTGAAAAGTTACAGCGGCTTGCTGAGACTCAGCGGAAAAAGGAAGAGGCTCAGGTTAGAAGAGAAGAGGAGCGCAAAGCATCAAGTGCAGCACGTGAAGCACGAGCTATTGAACAGCTTCGGAGGAGGGAAGAAAGAGCCAAAGCACAGCAAGAGGAAGCTGAACTTTTAGCTCAGAAATTAGCTGAGAGACTTAATGAAAGTGAGCAACGTCGCAAATTTTACCTGGAGCAAATACGGGAGAGAGCTTCTATGGATTCCAGGGATCAATCTTCACCTTTCTTGCGTCGCTCTACAAATAAGGATGGTCAAGGCCGATCAACACCAACCAGTTGTGAAGATTTTCAAGATAATGGTGTTGCAGGGGCAGGAGGTCCTACTGTTGCTGCAGGAAACATCACATTGCAACATTCACTGAAGCGACGGATCAAAAAGATTCGTCAAAGGCTTATGTCTCTGAAATATGAATTCAGTGAGCCTGCAGTTGGTTCTGAAAATGCAAGTATTGGATATAGAACTACGGTAGGAACTGCAAGGGCAAAAATTGGAAGGTGGCTTCAGGAGCTTCAAAGACTTAGGCAGGCAAGAAAAGAAGGGGCAGCAACTATAGGTTTAATAACTGCTGAAATGATCAAGGTAGAACTCTAATGTTTAAAAATCTATTAATATTTTTTGCAATATGCACCCAGATAACGGGGTTAATGACATTTCAAATATAGGAATTTTCTATTCCATCTAAGGAAAAATGTATTAAGGAATTTGCATCTATTACAGTTTGCGCAATGTCTTGAGAAATAAGTTAGGGAATGACAACTTGGGGTGACTTCATTTAACATTTAACTAGTCAAAATTTAAAATTTTAAATGTTCACTAAATGAAGACATGCTCATAGACGTGAATTTATATGCACACATATGTGTAGGATTGTCAAAGGTAATTGCTTTCTCGCTCTGTATCTCATATTTTTGTGAAAATACTTCTGTGACAGTTTTTGGAGGGAAAAGACCCTGAGCTACAGGCTTCTCGGCAAGCTGGTTTGCTTGACTTTATTGCTGCTGCACTGCCTGCTTCACACACTTCAAAACCTGAAGCTTGCCAAGTGACTATACACCTCTTGAAACTTTTGAGGGTAGTCCTATCTGCCCCTGCAAATAGGAGTTATTTTCTCTCCCAGAATCTTTTACCTCCAATCGTTCCCATGCTGTCTGCAGCCCTTGAGAACTATATAAAAATCGCCGCATCTCTGAATGTCCCTGGGACTGCTAACATACCCTCAAGCAAAACATCACTTGAAAATTTTGAATCTGTCTCTGAAGTATTGCAGAATTTCTTGTGGACTGTCACAATGGTTATTGGCCATTCAAGTTCTGACCAACGGGAGCTCCAAATGCGAGACGGCTTACTGGAGTTGTTAATTGCTTACCAAGTAATTCACAGACTGCGAGATCTTTTCGCACTCTACGATAGGCCTCAGGTGGAAGGATCACCATTTCCTTCTCCAATTATACTTAGCATACATCTGTTGGTTGTTTCAACATACAGGCCTAGGTCCAATTTTTCCATCAACTGGGAATATTCTTCGATTAACAAGCTTTCTGATGTTTACGATTTCGGACTTTCCTCAGTCAATATTGTCTCTGAAGAATACAGGCCTCCCCTATCTATACTAAATGGCAGCACAGTCCTATCTTCTCAAGATGCATCAGAGGACAGACCATTGGATGGATCATGTGGGGTGAAGAGTAACGAACTGCCATCCATAGAAAAAGATCGTGAAAAGAAGTCAAACTATACTTCCAACAAGTTGGACGTCAATGTGACAGATCTTTCCATTGAATGTCAGAAGATAGCAGTTGAGGAGAAGAGTGATAAACCTATTGTTGAAGTTGGGTCAGAGCATAAAAGAAACACTATACCGAGTGGGAAGCAACCAAGGGCTTATCTCCTTTGTGCTGTAGCTGAAACTGGATTAGTCAGTCTTCCATCCTTGTTGACATCAGTGCTATTGCAAGCAAACAATAGATTGGCCTCTGAACAGGTGACTTCTTGCTAGTACTCAATACATTATTAAAGATTTGTGATTCAGTTTAACAGCAGTCATTTCACTGTTCTGATTTAGGTAAAATTCTTGATGAATTTTTTGGGTATAATCCCTCAAAGGTCCATCTTCATGAGCTTCCTAAAGATTATACCAAAGAAAAAGAAAAAGAAAAAGAAAATGGAAATACACTGATCTTTCAACAATTTGACATGTTATCTTGTCATTTTAAAGGTCCCAGAAGAAACTGCCAAAGTGTATTTAATACTGCTTTCTCTGACTATTTGTTGGCATTCAGAAAAAAGGCTAGCCAATTATAACTTCAACTTTTGACTCCAATCATAAATGTGGACTTTAGCGTACTGATCTCTCTTGAATGTCTAGTCTTTATCCTTTTTGACTATCTTATCATAGTATATGCTCATTTATTTGTGCCAACCTTGTCATTAGATGCTTTTTGTTGTTGCACTAGACAATCCTGAACATTCTGCTCTGATTACGGAAGATTATCCTTTATTTTTTTAGGGTTCGTATGCCCTTGCATCAAACTTTGAAGAGGTGGCAACTGGAGTGTTGAAGGTTTTGAATAATTTGGCTCTTTTGGACATTGATTTTATACAGAGAATGCTGGTAAGTCTGCTAATTTCACGAAACAAAATGGATCCTGCAGAAGTAGGGGGTTGTGTGAATTTATTTGACCAATTTGTAATTAACATATCTAAGAATCTTTTCCAACTACTTTGACTCAATATCATTTTGTAAACTTCCGCAGGCTAGACCGGATCTGAAGATGGAACTTTTCCATTTGATGAGTTTTCTTCTTTCTCATTGCACCAGCAAATGGAAAGTAGCTAATGATCAGGTAATTGATGTGGTCAATATTTTTATTCATGATGTCACAGATAAGATGTCTGTGGAAAATGAACTTGATGTTCAGACAAGACACATACCTAATTTTGGAAATGCCTATTCTTCTATTTACTAAGCCAGATTATCCGGCTTAGTGACCTGTTTTCGGGTCTTTGGGTTTTTTATTCTTTATAGTAATCGACAGTGATTGAAAATATATTTGAACCCGTTAAACTTGGATTGGATAGACATTGAACTTATAACTGGATCAGTTAACCCCTTAATTTGGTAATTCCTGCCAATGAAACATTTGCCCTTTAACAGATTTAATGTAGTTTGTTCACACACAACTAAAGAATACATAGAAGAATGGATCTAGAAACATGAACATTAAATTTGCTTACAGCTTGAAGATAACCAACTAGATTTGGGTGCACCTAAGAGAAAACACATTAGAAAATGTTTTCCACATTGGTTTAAAGCGTCTACATCAATCATGATCCTTTAACTCTGTTAGTGCTGTAGGTTATTATAATTCAAGGATACTAATTCATCTAAAGCTTGAAATGAAAATTTGTATATCTACATCAGTTATATTTTAAATTTTGTTTAGCACTATTATTATGTTGGCTTTTGATGGATTTAATTTATCCAAATGCTTTCCTGTAATTCCTAGTTGAAGGGTTCAATTGAATTTCTTTTCAAGTGTGATGACTCAAATTAACATTGGACCAAATTCAAGGGTTACAAGCTTGATACTTTCCTGAGTGATGAGGAAAGGACTACCAGTGTTTTGTGCATTCATAACTGTACAGAACAACAAGGTTTACAGAGAAACAGAGCATTGGTTAGCTAAGAATCTAAAGATGTAGTTGTATGTGTCTGTATATGAATTGAAATTGTTACAGATAAAATTGCCATCTCTTAATTCTCTTCTGCACATTTACTTTCAGGTTGGGGTACTTCTGCTAGAATCTCTTTTGCTCCTTAGCTATTTTGCCCTGTTCCACTCTGGAAATCAAGCTGTTCTTAGATGGGGAAAAAGTCCTACAATACTTCACAAGGTCAGTGATGGTCTAATTTCGGTGTATAAGAATGGTGATATTCTTGAAATCTAATTGTTTTACTGGATGAAAACAGGTATGCGATCTCCCGTTTGTGTTTTTCAGTGATCCAGAGTTGATGCCAATTTTGACCGGCACACTTGTTGCTGCTTGCTATGGGTGTGAGCAGAATAAGGATGTTGTTTTGCAAGAAATAAGTATGGATATGCTAATTTCCTTGCTAAGATCGTGCAGAAATGCTTCGCCAACAGCTCAGTGTGGTCCTGCTGTAGATAATTTTCCAACTGAAGATTCTTGTGAAAGTAATCAACAGCTTCCTGAACTGAAAAAATGTCAGGCAGACATTCCTATGAGATCCAATCGTTTTATTTCAAAGACTAGCCGAGTTGCTTCAACAAGAGGTAGTGCCCTTGGTAACAACAGCAAAATTGGCAAGATAAGATGCAAGGCAACAAAAACAACAGAAGAGATTTCTTCCAAGCACAAGCCGTTGGTTCCTGACATGTCTACAATGCTGCATTCTAGATTTCCTAGAAGTTTCCTTGATAAAGTGGAACAGTTCTTTTCAACCAGAACAGATAATGTGAATGAAGTTTGAATCAACCTAGAGAGGACACTTTCATCACTTTTGTCTGCCATCTTCGGAGGCATTTCATGACAAGATCTGTTAGAAGTCTGAGATTCACCACAAGTCTAGCAGAATATTGTGGGCAATTTAAGGC
Organism: Erythroxylum coca; assembly: GCA_027123465.1. Classification (NCBI taxonomy): domain Eukaryota; kingdom Viridiplantae; phylum Streptophyta; class Magnoliopsida; order Malpighiales; family Erythroxylaceae; genus Erythroxylum; species Erythroxylum coca. The sequence goes on along the minus strand of JAJMLV010000007.1, from coordinate 27,473,224 downwards.
TCAGTTATGAATTCAGATCAGGAAACTTATAGCAAAGGCTGTTTATTGAAAGAAAATAATGTTGGTAGTAAGAAAAGGCATCAAAAATTCACTCCCATGCGTAAGCTTAATACAAGAGGATGCAAGGCATTACGAAATCGGCCAGTTTTATAGATGTTATATTGTTAAAACTGCAAGCAAACAATTTGGTGTTATACATTGACCATCATAAGTGCGCAGGTGTTCATAAGATAAGTCAGTATGTTGTCTCTCAAACTCAGCAATAACATTGCAGCATCAAGAATGGGAAAGTTGATACGGTATACATGGCCGGTGAAAGTGACCAAGACGAAACTGAAGGCCTAAGGTCTTGGATCTTTAAGTTGGAGCGACCTTTGGTTTAAATAGAACACTAGTTGAAGCGAAGGTGGGATTGATGTCTATGCACTTGGAAGGAGAGACCTGGTTGAGGGGAGTACATTTTGGCATTAAACAATGTTTTAGGAAAGTTACTTTTGGAGATCAATATGTTGAACGAAGGAGATTGTAATAAATGTTTTTATGGTTATAAAACATAAGTACTATTAATGAAGTTAATGCTGATGAGAAGGAAGATTACTGAAGGATTATAAAAGAAGAGACAAAGTTTATAATCTTAAATATCAAGATCAAGTCAAGAAAAATATCAAGATTCATCGAGGTTATTTTATATATTACTTATTGTAATCTTATCTTGATTGTTTTTGATAGTTTAAACGGCTAATCATGCATGTATAAAGTTTTCACTTTATTTTACTGCATGACTCTTTTTATTCACAAAGAGGCATTGAAACTTTTGTTTCTAATATAAAAGTCCCTCAAACTTTCAAACAAATTTTGGGGAACATTTTTGGAAAGTTCAATTTATAATTGTAAATTCATAATTGCATCAATCAAATTGAGTTTAAACATTTAAAAGTGTTAAAATCATATTTTTGGAGTAATTGATTGGTCTATATTGTTAGTCATCAACCAATATAGGTTAAAGTCGATAAATTTGATATATCATGAGTTTGTTGTAACGTTGGTTGATTCCACATTAGTCGACCAATATGTCTATTGGTTGATCAGTATTCTAATAACTAGTGAATTTGGAGCTTTTAATACATACTGTTCGACTAATATACTACATATAGCCATGTAATAGCTAGTTATTGGCTTTAATAGTTAGGAAGGGTCCCAAACATTATAAATACGTGTTTTTTTTATTGATTTTAGCATCAAGAAGCATTTAAGTGACTGTTACACATATTTCTAAGTATTTTTCCAATTATTTAAGCATTCATTATAAGCCTTTTGTGATTATCAAAATAGTCAAGGAAACAAGTTTGAGTTGTAAGATATTATTGGAGTTTGTGATTATTATATTGGAAGTATCTAGAGTAGTTTGAGATGTCTTTTTACCTTGAGAAAAATTAAATAGGAGGTTCATCTTTGCCAAAATAAAAAGATTGTGCAAAGATTATTCTTTGCTTTAAAAAAAATTATAGTGAAAATCCAAGACGAATCATAAGAGTGGACATAGGCAAGAATTGTTTGTCGAAATACTATAAATGGGTTTATATTTCTTTTCCCTTACTTTTTACTTTATTGTTTACGAGCATTGTTAAATTTCTTTATTTTATGTCATTCTCGCATTTGTGATAATTTGTAGACATTGTTTTTGTAAGTCAGTATCCTTTAATTATAATCTTGAATTCACTCTATTCACCCCCTTGGCTTCCATTAGGGAATAGTAAATAATATTAGAGCGGGTCTATAAGACTAGTATTTCAAAAAAAAATCACATGGTAAAGGTCATAATAGCATACTTAGGAGCATATTCATCTTGAACAGGTTTGAAATGCAGAATTGAGATTTTGTAAGTACTCCAATCGAGTTTGGATTGGAGTTGAAAAAGAATCATGAAGGAATGAAGGTGGATAGCATACTTACAAACAAATAATGGGTAGTTTAATGTATTTAACTGCAACAAGAATAGACACAATGCACTTTGTAAGCTTAATAACTAGATATATGGAGAATCCAACAAAAATGCATTTTTTAGCTGCTAAGGGTATATTTCGTTATTTGCAAAGGACCAAGGATTATAGGATGTTTTATGATAAGGGTGATAAATAAGATAAATCGGGTTATGTGTTTATAATGAGCAAAGAGACTATTTCATGGTCATCTAAGAAGCAATCAATTGTCACCTTGTCATACATAGGGGCTGAATATGTTTGTTTTTGTTTATCATTTGATAAAAGGGTATTAATATGAAAAATTCCTTGAACTTCGTGTATTTCTAAATTATCTATATCCAATATATTTTGATCTTTCTGATTTTGTTCAGTCATGAAGATGCCAAGGGGTACTAATTTTATAGTCATGTAATGTTTGTTCATAATGTTGTACGTAACTGTTGTGTATAAAATTGGTGCAGTTGTATTTCTAGATCTAACATCTCCTGACTAGGTTGTGGTGCTTGAAGATTAGAGATCATTGATCTAAGGTAATGATAGTGGTGTTCCCAATATCGTGATTGCATAAAATGTTGATGTTTTAAATATTCTATGAATTCGATATGTTCTTCTAATTGGTGACAAACTGTTGGTTGATTACAGATAGAACAACTATAAGGATGTGATGTCATTATCTAAATTTTCTAGGTCTATCAAGTCCATACTTATCTAAAATCCATTTTTCATTTTGGTCTATTAATTCTTGAATAATAAATGGTTGTATAGATATCCAGTGATTATATAACTAATATAGTAATCTATTAATAGTTCCTTGTCTAAGTACTGATATAAGAAAAGGCATATATCGATTAGGATAATAAGTAAAGAAAGTAACTAAAATAAAAAGCATAATTGGTAAAGCATAAAGAATGGAAATAATAGAAATTGCTAATAAAATAAAAATATGCATGGTGTGAAGAAAAATAGGCATGATGGATGAAAGAAAATTAACTGATTAATATGGAAATATCTGTAAGATCACGTTTTAGATTTTGTCGATTATTATATTGAACACGTTTCATTATGTACAGATTTTGAGTTAACTGGAATATTCGTTGTGTATTATTACTCTGTTTAGCTTTTTCTAATTTGGCCTTATATTTATTAATCCAAAATTTATGATTTTCTGCCATTTCATAACTATTTTTAATTTGAGTTTTAAGGGTGGATTTTAAGTTAAAATAATGCATAATAACAGTCTTTTTATTACTAATAGAGAAACTTACAAAGGAAAGTATAATAGATTTTTAATCTATAAGTTTTTTAATACATCGTTCATAAAACTTTCTGGTTGCAAGAACCATTTCCTTAAGATCTATAGCCATTTTAATCATTCGACTAGTTTCATACATCTCTCTATATCTTCTAGCATCCAAACTGTTATGAGCATGTTTATTTTGTGCATGACATCGAGCAAGCCTGTCATCCAATGTTTGTTCTCGTTCATAGGTTTCTTTAATAGTATTTTTCAAATAGCGTTTGCGTTCAAAATAACTGGAATTCATATCTGAGTCAAAGAAAACAAAAAATTAGTCGATAAGGTGCTTAATTTCTTCACGACGTTCTTGTCTTCTTGTTTTGTTTAATTATTTTAATTCATGGAAATAGGTAATAATGTGAAATCTATGAGCAATATCTGCTTGATTATGAGGTGTTATTGGTGTTTGTTCAATATATAATTGATTTTGGTGAATAATATGATTATAACTATTATCTTGTTTATATGCAATAGTAATTAATTCTTTTAAATGTTGTTTATATTCAAAATTGGTGAGCATATTAAAGAAAGAAAAATTCATAAAACTGGGAAGTAAACAAAGATCTATATCGTAAGCATTGCATATATATATATGATGAAATAAGCATTGTATAGTCATACCTTCTTCTTTGGGAATGCTTAAATGCCAACGGTAGGCTTAGTAGTAAGAGAGAATGAGGGATGGACTAAGAAGAGAGTTTATTGCACCTTTGCTACCCAAAACTCGAGTTAAAGGTAGGGTGGAACCAAATTACTTAAGTCCACTACGCATTCGCACAAGCGTGGCACCTCCCAGGCGTCATTTCTGAGTGCCATGGGAGATTCACACTGGGCGAATCCATTCTAGGATTCGAACCTGCGACGTGGGGCCAAGCCTCAGTCCCATACCTGAACTCTGATACCACTTTACTACCCAAAACTCGAGTTGAAGGTAGGGCGGAATCAAATTACTTATTATCCTAATCGATATATGCCTTTTCTTAGAACAATACTTAGACAAGGAATTAAGGGGCGGTTTCACGGTCATCAAAGAAGCAACCAAATGTCACTTTGTTAAGCATAGAGGTGAATGTGTTGTTGCAACAATTTTACTTGTCAAGCTATCAGGTTGAGAAAAATTCTTGAAGAGTTACAATTTAAGCAAGTAAAAGCTACAACAATTTTCTATGACAACATTTCAACAATTAAACTTTCCAAAAATCATGTGTTACATGGGCAAAGCAAACTCATTGATGTGAACTATTATGTCTTAAGAGATCTCAGCAACAATGGGAAACTTATTTTGAAGTATTGTAGAAATAAGGAACAACTGATTGATATATTAACTAAGCCACTCATATTACTTGCTTTTAAGAGTTTGGTGCCCTTGTGTGTATATATGTAGGAAAACAATTTTATAGCTATATGTGTGTGTGATATATATATATATAAATATATATATATATAATTTTTGTGTGCATATGAGTGTGTGTGTATAAAAGAAAATTGTTTGGTGATTATAAGTGTACATATCTATGATAAAAGTTCGTCACTTATGTGTGTGCATACATATAGGCAAAACATTCGGTAGCCATTTATGTTTATACAAAAATTCTAAATGTTTTGTTGCTATATGTAATTATATATAAGAAAAAGTTGTGACCACGAAAGGACAATTTTTTGTTGCCATGTATGTATATATATATATAAGAAAAATAGTAGCCATGTAAGTATTTAATTGTAAGAAAAAAGATTAGTGGCCATGTACGTATATTTATAAATGAAAAAAGTTTGACGTTCATGTGTGTGTTTATGTATAGGAAAAAAGTTTGATGGCTGAATGGACAAATTATAAAATAAATTTGTTTTCATGTTTGTAAATATATAGGAAAAAATTTTGGTTGCTATTTGTGTATATATATGTATAGTAAAAGTTCGGTGGTTATGTGCGCACACACACACACATATACACGCACACACACATATAGAAAAAAAATTTGTGTATGTGTATATATAGGAAAAAATATTGTAGCTAAAAGGAACTCGATGTGGTATGTCTGAGTATAAAGCTTCCAGGGGTGATAGACGAGCAAATCATGTTGAGAGCTTTCCCATTCTCACTAAAAGATGCAACAAATGATTGATTATTTGATCAACCTATTGGGACTGTGAATACTTAGATCGAGATGAAGAGGATGTTCTTAGAGAATTATTTTCCAAATTAAAAAAAACAATAAGTATAAGGAAGGAAATTTGTGGAATATAGCAACATAACGACTAGTCTCTTTATAAGTATTGGGAATACTTCAAAAAGTTGTGTGCTAGTTGTCCACATTACAACATATCTGAACAACTACTTATCCAATATTTCTACGAGGGATTGTTACTTATGGAGAGGAGTTTGGTCAGTGTAGCAAGCAGTGGAGCATTATGTGGAAAGACTACGACAAAGGCTCATATTTTAATTGAACAAATGGCTGCTAACACTCAACAATTTGTCACTCGCAACGATGTTCGCCATGTAAACAAGGTAAGTACTTCATCCATCGAATATCATTTAGATGAGCTAACATTTTTTGTTAGAATACTTGTATTTAGATAGGCATAGATAATGTGAAATATGTGCAAACACAAGCCATCTGACTAATGAGTGTCAGACATTACAAGATGGAAGTATGGAATATGTGATTCCTGCAGGAGGAAAATTTCCTAACCAGTACAACTTGTACTCTCAAATGTATAACTTAGGCTTGAGGGATCATCCTGACTTGAATTACGGGGAGAATAGGCAGCATAATTACTTCCATAATAGGCTATAAGGATCATAACAATTCCAACCAAGCCGTAAGCCTCCTCTTCCAGTTCAAGTACATTTCTGGAAGACTTGGTCAAGACTCTTTCTAATAACAATATTCAACTTCAATAGAGTGTACAATGTTGAGCAAGTTTCACTTCTATAAAACCCTCAATATCCAAAAGTATACTTCTATAATTCCAAAATTTGCAACCTCTCAATTCATAAAATCTACCAAGCATTTTCAACTAGTTCTTAAGTGATCTATCGAATAATTGGGTTTTCACACAAGATCTCTCTTCTTATTATTATCAATTTGATATTTGTGAGACTTATTAGGTCACTAACTCTCATTACCTAACCTAATCCGATTACTTTTGACTCACTTGCTCGATTTATTATCGAAGTATTAACATACTCAAACATCACAACACCAGAAAATTGAGTTGAAATCAATAACAATCAAGTCACAAAACAACTCAAGATCAAATTCAAATATGAAAATTAGAGCGTCCTAAACATGAATTACATATTCAAATCCAAGTTACACATCAAGTTTAATGAAATAAACAATGAAATGAAAGAAAGAACTTATTTGAACTCAAACTTGAAATCTGGAACTTCTGGATTGCTCTTCTTGCTTTCTCACTTTGGAAGATGGTAGCTGCACTTTTTGAGTGTTTTATGTTCTTAAATAGTCATTGAGGCTTCTAGGGTTCTTCTAGGGTTTACCAACTTAATTTGGTTCCAAAAATAGCCCAAAAAGAACAAAATTATAAAAAGAGTCGCATGTTAGAAAAGCTAAAATTCGTTAGAATTGTTGTCTGTGCTCTCTGTCACGATCCTGACAAACAAATCATGATCATGACCTACTTACACACTTCCATTTCTTCTTTTTTCTTAAATTTCCTATTTTCGTGCACTCAAACACACATCACTCACCTCTTGAAACATAAAGTTAAGATATAAATCATGCTTAAAACCACACAAACACTTAGACTATAAAAAAACACTAATAATAACATAATTCTAAGCCTATATATATGATAATCATCTAAGAAATACTCAAAAGCACGCTTAAACATCTATCAAAACATAGTATAATTTACACCCATCAACATCACTTCACTTAAACTTTTGCTTGTCCTTAAGCAAAAAAAAAACAACAATAACAAACTCAAACAAACCAAACAAGAACACGTACATTCATGCAACATGCACTAATGATACAATGACATCTAACTTGACGAAAACAATTTAAACTGAAACAATAATCACTCTAGTTGTTCCAACATATTAACCTATGCCATTTATGGTTAAGCACTTTAGATTGGATCTACATACTAATCAAGACATTAACATCATATTCATTCACCTAAAATACTTATATAGATATATTGATAATTAGTAATCAACCAAAATTGAAACAATCACTAAGTATCCCTTCATATACTATTTTTGAAGATAAGTAGGATTTATTTATCAAAACACCACTTTTTTATTTTCTTTAATATTAACCTAGTCTTTCGACGTGAAGGCAAACAATTTGTCATGAATGTCCCTCGGTTACTCAGTTAGGCCATGTTTTATTCATTAGCTTGGTTGGAATGCCATTCCAGCCTTTTGATGCGAAGAAAAATATTTTATCATGAATGTCCCTGGTTATTCAGCTATCATAATCTCAACTAGCTAGTAGCTCTATTCATAACTCACTATTTGTTTCAAAAGGGTCAACGGAATAGTTATTCATTTAATAGACGTACACAATTTTCTTTTATTTCACATAGCCTACCTCATTTCTTTTAGTCAATCATCCTCATGAAAGACTACTAGTGATACTAACATATTCAATTGGCTTATAATTATAAATGTATGTAACAAATTGTTTAAGATGACCAACCTGACGTCATATCCTAATTAACATGTGTATTTAACCAAAGTCACTTAAAAAATAAAATGCACAAGCCAATATTCCTTTACAAATTCGATGATTATGTTCAAAGCTAAACTACTTCCATTAAGTTACTGCCATTGACACATTGACAAAATTCACACATATGCAACATATGTTCTCACCATGTCAACCTAATCAAAATATAACCGTATGGTATACAAATTCACACTCATGACATGTCAATGCAAAATCCTCTCCACACTTAGACACACATTGCCCTTAACAGGGACGGAGCCAGACTCAACTCTAAGGGAGGCCGGGGGCCAACATCTAAATGCAAAAAAATAATACAATTATATAATATTATTAATAAATAATCAAAATGCAACAC
>JAJMLV010000007.1:27387659-27400347 GCA_027123465.1 Erythroxylum coca | reverse complement strand
ATATTTAATAAGCAAATAACAAACATAATTCGTACTAACTTCCTTTAATATTCTAACCCCTAATTTGGGGCGCTACAAAATAACCCATTGTTGAGGTCAAAATGGTCATGCAAATCAGATCAGAAATCTGCTTAAGAAAATTTTGGAAAAATTGATAGATTTATGATTGATTTTATGAAGATGAAGAAGTTTAAGAAAATTGATTAGAGATTGATGATTTTATGAAAAAAAAATTGGTTTGTGAATGAGTATAGAATGGTGGTGTTTGTGCTAAAGTGATCTAGAAAAATTGAAATGAATTTGGTATAAAAATGGAAGTGAGTTTCGGATGAAAGCCGGGAAGCTATTAAAAGGTTATTGTTTTTATTGAACATGCTTTGGTATTTTGCTTATATTTTGTGTTGTAAACCTGAGACATAGATCTACAACTTTCTTGAAGAAGTCAAATTTTGATTCTATCTTTAAAACTTTCAAAAGTGACATGGAATTGAGTCTTACCTTAGACGGTATCACTACAAGGGAAATAAATCATATCCTATTTTTATTGAATAAACTATATTCATGTAGGTTGAATTAGGCTAAGGCATCTTCACAATTGTAGCTTATTCTATTTGTTTTAAACTGGTATAAAGTTTGTAATTTTTGGAGATTGGAATTTAGAGTTATGAGGTGTACAACTTGAATGCATAATCATGCATTAGCCAAAATTTTAAATGTATACAGTCTGTGGTATTTTGAGCATAACTCATTGAAAAATAAACCAAATTGTATGATCTTGGTATCATTAGAAACTTAAGACATAGAGGAACAATTATCTAGAGATAGTGTTACATAAATACATCATTTTCTTGATCTTATTGATTATGCAAAGTTGACCCGAATGAGGTGCTTTCGACAAAAGATGGAATAGTAATTGAATGTATGAATTTTGAAACTTTTGAAGTATAATTGATGTTTACATCATATTAGTAAGAAAATATACTCAAGAATTTATCATGAACATGTATCATACATATTCAGTATACATAAATGAGTTCTTAATCTTGCACAATAGTGACTTGTATAAATGTTAATTGTTATAGAGAAACGCATAGAGTGATCACTTCCAGATATTGTCGGGGCTTCGAGGCAATAAGCAATAAGGGAGCCTTAGTAAGTAATCTTAGATAGTCACATCTTACTTTGTTATGCCTGTTGAATTTGATCAATGCTAGTTTTGTTTTGAATTTCGGACAATGATTGTTCGAGACGTTTGATGCATGTTTATATCATTGGAAGTGCTACTTGCATGTGAATATGATTAACTACTTGCTTTACACATGAAATGTCTGAAATGATTTTATTTTGTTTTAAAATTGTTGAGTCCTAGTTGTGGGTAAATAGGCATGCCTATAAGGGTTTGTAACTGCTCCTATGACACTTCGGTGTCGAGATTTCGGTCTCTCTTGTATAAGTCTCGTTACCCGTTTCTGTAAATGGCTTAGCATTCATCTGATTTTATATTATGATATATGTTTGATTCTGGCATAAACAAAATTATGTTCTAATTCTAAAGGGTTTATACCCTCTCTTGATATTAAGCTCTATTAATTATAAAATCTATTCTGAAATGTATTATGCCTGATTTATTGTTAAAACAATTTGTTAATGCATGCTTATGCTATTATATGATTCGGTATGATGAGTTATCACTTTATATATAGATTAGTTATTACTCACTAAGCTATATGCTTAGCACGGTGGACTTGCCCTGTGTAGGTTCAGAAAGAAGGTTATAAAGACTGGGACGAGTCAACGGCAATGGTCAATAGAGCCTGAGTCTTGTTTTAATAAAAATGTACTTTGAGTTTATTTTGGCTTGTATATAAAGTGTATGATTCTGAATTGTTGTAAGTTTTTGTAATAACTATGTTTTAATATAGTTTTGGTTTTAGGAACAAATTTGTATTAAGTTCATGTGATATAATGTATGTATGTTTTGAACAAGTTTGAAATGATATGTAATGTATGTCTGCTTTGCATTGGTTTATGGATGACATCGAATGCTTGGGTTTGTTTGTACTAATTTTTGTAGTGTCCATATATCCTTCTAGGGGGTATATGAGTGTCACATTATTTGGTATCAGAGCAAGATTTAGGCGATTCTGGTTTAACCAGTGCTTAACTATTGCTTCTATTTGAATGTACAAGTTGAGTTTTGGCCTAATGCGGTGTCCCATGTTTTGTTTATAGAATTAAAGATGGATGGATCTCGTGAAGACGTTGACGAGGTTGCTGAGAGTAATAATCCTGAGCGATCTTGTCTTTCAATGTCTGAACCTTTTGGAGACAATCGAGGAGAAGTTGAGGTGCCACTTCCTCCTACAACTCAGGGAGAGGTTTTATTTAAGTTGTCTCAGGATATGATAATGCTACTGCATCATATGACAACACCTAAGGCTCCAATTTATCAACTAAGAAATTATAGAGTCGAGGAATTTACTGGGATGCCTTTGGAGGAATCAGAAAGAGCTGAATTTTGGATTAAGAAAGTGAAGAGGGTATTGGATGAGATCAGCTGTCCATCAGAGCAGATGATACACTGTGCTGTCTCTCTTCTTCAAGGAACAACCTATGAATGGTGGAAGTTCGTTCTAAGGAGTCCTCAACTACTGGTGCCTTTGACTTGAGATTTCTTTACCTAATAATTCAAAGCAAAATATATTAAGGAGGCTTATAGAAAGGATAAGTGGAGAAAAATTCTGAGTTTGAAGTAGAGAAACTTTTTAGTTGCTGAGTACGATGGGGAATTCAATCAGCTCAGTAAGTATGCCCCCGAATCTGTTCTTACTGAGGAGTTTCGATGTCATCAGTTTTAGGATGGTTTGCATGACTCCATCAAGGAGCATTTGACGGTGTTTACTTTATTGCAGCAAGTGACATACCATCAGTTGTACAAGCTGCAATGAAAATAAAGAGGCAGGAAATGGTCAGGAGAGAAAGAAGTCAACGGAGGGGCTTTGTTAGAGGAGGTCACTCCTCGGGTAAACGAAGTTGGAAAGGTACTTCCTTTGCACCGGAAGTTACTCAAAGATCTGGGACTCAGGGAAGGCGACAAAACTGTCCCTCAATGACTGCTTTTGGTAGGGGTGCATCTGAAGGCTGAGGTTCTGGTACCCCAGAGTGCCCTGATTGTTTTGCTCATCATTAGGGTGTTTGTTGGAGGGCTACGGGTGCATGTTTTCACTGTGACAATACTAAGTATAAGATAGCTAGTTGCCCTATCAGACACGCTCAAACATCACAAGTCAGTAGGGAGGTCTCTCATTCATCTGCTGGGAACAGAGGACGTAGTAGAGGTCGAGGAGGATACAATCAGAACAGACCTAATTCGAGTTCCCACTCAAGAATTGTGAATCGACCAGCTATACCTTCTGTTTCGGCCGAGCTTATGCATTAAAAGTTCGTGAGGATCAGGACGCACCAGACATCATTGTTGGTATTGTTTCTCTCTTTAATTCTGAAATGCATGCATTGATTGACCCTGGATCTACTCATTTGTATATATGTGTTAGAGAAATGTTTGATAAGGAGATGCCTATAGATCAGTTAGAGTATAACATGCATGTAACCAGTCTTCTGGGTAGTAATGTGTTGGTTAATCAGGTATGTAGGAATTGTCCTATTATGATCCAAGGAAATGATTACGTAGCAGATCTGATCAGATTGCCTTTTCATGAATTTGATTTAATTCTAGGTATGGATTGGTTGTCCAAGAATCAGGCAGTAGTTGATTGTGGTGTTAAAATAGTTATGCTTGGGAAATCTGATCAACCTATAATAGTATTACAGGGCATCCACACTAGTTTCTTAGCTAATGTGGTATCAGCTGTGCAAGCTCGAAAGCTCCTCAGGAAGGGATGTGAAGCTTATCTGGCTTTTGTGTTTGATTTTAAGAAGGAGGGTGGTACATTGTTAGATACTTCACTAGTGAATGAATTTTCTGATGTGTTTCCTAAAGAATTACCTAGACTTCCTCTTGAACAGGAAGTGGAGTTGTCTATTGAAATCATGCTTAGCACTGCTCCTATATCCAGAGCACCATATAAAATGGCTCCTACTAAATTGAAGGGGTTGAAGGTGCAATTACAAGAGCTTCTAGATAAAGGATTTATTCGACCCAGTGTATCACCATGTGGAGCACCAGTTCTATTTGTTAAGAAGTAGGATGGTACATTACGGATGTGTATTGATTACAACCAATTGAATAGAGTCACAGTGAAGAATAAGTATCCGTTGCTAAGGATTAACGATCTATTTGATCAGTTGGAAGATGCAGGAGTGTTTTCAAAGATAGATCTGCGATCAAGATACTATCAACTTCGGGTAAAGGATGTAGATGTACCGAAGACTGTAATTAGAGCCCACTATGGACATTATAAATTCCTAGTAATGCCATTCCGGTTAACTAATTCTCCAACCGCATTTATGGATCTGATGAATAGGGTATTTAGGCCTTACTTTGACCAGTTTATTGTGGTATTTATTGATGATATCCTAGTCTATTCTAAGAATGAACATGATCATACTGAGCATTTCTGAATTGTGCTACAAATCCTGCGGGAAAAGCGGCTGTATGCTAAGTTGAGTAAGTGTGATTTCTGGTTTCTAGGGTATGTTGTCTCTTCTGAAGGAATTATAGTTGATCTTAGTAAGATATAAGCAATTGTAAACTGGAAGCCACCATGGAATGTGACAAAAGTAAGAAGTTTTCTAGGTTTGGCTAGTTATTACCGTCGGTTTGTGAAGGAGTTTTCGGTGATAGCATCCCCTTTAACTAAACTGTTACGAAAAAGAGTGAAGTACAAATGGTCTGATAGATGTTAGAATAGTTTTGATCAACTGAAAAGTTTGCTTACTGAAGCTCCTATATTGGTTCAGCTAATTTCTGGTAAGGAGTATGTTATGTATACTGATGCATCGAGAAATGGTTTGGGTTGTGTTTTGATGTAGGATGGACAATTAGTTGCTTATGCTTTTAGGCAACAAAATCTTATGAGCAGAATTGCCTTACACATGATCTGGAACTTGCAGCAGTAGTGTTTGCCTTAAAAATATGACGACACTACTTGTATGGTGAAAAATCTAAAATCTTCACAGATCATAAAAGTCTGAAGTATCTACTTACCCAGAAGGAACTCAATTTGAGACAATGACGTTGCTTGGAACTGTTTAAGGACTATGATTGTATTATGGATTATCATCCGGGTAAAGCTAATGTTGTAGCTGATGCCTTGAGTCGGAAGCCTATTTCAGCATTATCACTTAAGCAGAGTGAATGGTAATTTGTATCTGATGGAGCCTTAATAGCTCAGTTGAATGCAAGGCCTACTTTGAGACAAGAAATTTGTGATGCTCAAAGAGCTGATGATAAGTTACAATAACTTATCTTGGTTACTCAGGAAGGTAAACAAACCTAATTTTTCTGTGAAAGAAGATGGTGAATTGTATTATAAAGATCAATTATATGTGCTAGCTAATGATGAACTGAAGAAAAAGTTATTGTTTGAGACTCATAATACAGTCTGTACTATGCATCCTAGGGGAAACAAGATGTATCAGGATCTGAAATAGCATTACTGGTGGTCAGGTATGAAACGGGATGTTGTGGATTATGTAACAAAATGTCTAACATGCCAACAGGTTAAAACTGAGCACCAGATTCCATCTGATTTGTTACATCCTATTTCTATTCCTAAAAAAAAATGGGATAATATTACCATGGGCTTTGTTACTGGACTTTCTCTCACTCAAAGAAAACATAATGTTGTATGGGTAATTGTGGATAAGTTTACTAAATCTACTCATTTTCTGCCTGTTCGTCCTGATTATTCTTTGGATAGGCTTGTAAATTTATAAGTGAATGAGATAATGAGATTGGATGGAGTACTGTTGTCTATCATTTCAATTCGTGATCTTCAATTTATTTCGAGATTCTGGAAAAGTTTACAGAAGGCTCTGGGAACTTAGGTTAAGTTTAGTACTCTTTTCCATCCCCAAACAGATAGACAACCTGAACGAGTTATACAAATATTAGAAGATATGTTGCAAGGTTGTATGTTAGAGTTTCCAGGGAGTTGGGATAATTATCTGATGTTGATGGAGTTTGCTTACAATAATAGTTATCAGACAAGTATTGACATGGTGCCTTACGAAGTGTTGTATGACAGAAGGTGTAGAACTCCTGTATGTTGGATTGATTTGAGTGAAAATAAGATTATCGGGCTTGATATTATGAAAGATATTGAAGAAAAGATTCAAATTATCCAACATAGGTTGAAAGCTGCCAGTGAATATCAAGTTGGGGATAAGGTGTTCTTGAAAGTGTCACTGTGGAATAATATAATTCGATTTGGTAAGAAAGGTAGGCTTAGTCCACGATATATTGGTCCTTATGAAATTCTGAAAAGAATTGGACCAGTAGCTTATCAACTAGCTCTTCCTGAAGAATTGGCCAGGTTACATGATGCATTTCATGTTTCTATGTTGAGAAGGTATCAGTCTGATGTTACACGTAAGATTCCTACGCAAGAAATTCAGATACAACCAGATTTGTCTTATAAAGATGGACCAGTTTCTATCTTAGCTTGAGAATTCAAGCAACTTAGGAACAAACAAATACCTTTAGTAAAAGTATTTTGACAACACCATGGACTTGAGGAAGCAACATAGGAATCTGAAGAAACCATGAAAGCTCAATATCTGCAACTATTCATATTAGGTATGAATTTCGAGGAAAAAAATTTCGTAAGAAGGGAAGAATTGTAACACCCCATGTTAGGGGTTAGAATATTGAGGAATTACAGTGCATAGTATGCTTTGCATAATTGAGTATTCACTAGCATGTGCTTGTGAATTTTTTCTTTTTTTTGGACTCATACCAAATAATTGTACATGCATCATAACATTTTTTTTGGGTAAAATGGATTTACAAAATTGTGAATTTTGGATTATTTGTGGTAAAAATTTATTTGGAGAATATTAGTAATATTTTGAAATTTTGGTGAATTTTTAGAAAGTTATTAAAAATTTGAGGTATTTAAGAATAGGAAAAATATTGAAATAAGAGACAAATTATGTAGTGACAAATGGATCTATTAACGTGTGACATGTGGACAAAGAGTTAAGTGAAAATTGGTTGCCTTACTTGAAAGACACATGTAACACATGCATTGGAGACATGTGTCAAGTCTTAAAAAGGGATACCTATGCATTATGAAAAAAATTTATGCAGCTCCTTTCCTTGGTTTCACCGAAACCATCTACACTTTCCTTCTTGCTTTGCCATCACCAAAACCCATTATTTGCTCTCCCCATTTCTGGAATTTATGTTGAAGGAATTGAAGTGTAAATCAAGTAACACTTTAAGTTTTATAATAGTGTAAATGATTTCTGTTGAGGTTTTAATGTTTGTAACTAGATGCATGCGTAAAAGGTGTACATTTTCATGCTTGTGGATTACTACATGCGTAAATGGTATTGATGCATGTGTGGGTGGTGAAAGAAGAAGCAAATTTGGTGATATGATTAACAAGATGAAGGATTATAGTCATTGGAATATGATACATGCAGTATTTTACTGAACATACATCTGTATTTAAGGCATAATTTGATTTGTGAATATCCAAATTGAATGGAGTCTAATTTAGAGTAAATTAGAGACATAGAACTATATTTTTTATGAAAGAATCGAATTCGAAATATGTCCTTAGGAGTCTGGAAATTTGGCTTGAAGTTGAAATTGGTGTTCTATCGAGGTAAGAAAATAGTCTGTGAATTTTTGAATATAACTTCCAAGATCCTGAACTAAAATGCATGATATTAGTGTCATTAGACTTTCAAAACATTGAGAAACATTTGATTAGTAGAAGATGTTGCCTAAAAACCTCGTTATCGAGGTCAAAATGGTCATGCAAATCAGATCCAAAATCTGTTTAAGAAAAATCTAGAAAAATTGATAGGTTTATGAAGATAAAGAGGTTTAAGAAAATTGATTATAGTTTGATGATTTTATGAAAAAACAAATTGGTTTGTGAATGAGTATAGAATGGTGATATGTTTGTGCTAAAGTGATCTAGAAAAATTGAAATAAATTTGGTGTAAAAATGGAAGTGAGTTTCTGATGAAAGCCGAGAGGCTATTAAAAGGTTATTGTTTTTATTGAATATACTTTGGTATTTTACTTATATTTTGATCTGTATATTTCCAAATAAGTTGATTCTTTATTCGGATTAAACCTCGGACATAGGTCTACAACTTTTTTGAAGAAGTCGAATTTTGATTCTATCTCTAAGACTTTCAAAAGTGGCATGGAATTGAGTATTGTCTTAGGTTGTAGCACTACAAGGGACAGAAATTGTTGGATCCCAAAATTTTCTAAATTATCTACCATTTGTTTAATTATTTGTTTATGATTTGCTTGTTTATTTTATATTATTTTTTTGAATTTAGTCATTAATTTAGCAAGTGTGAGTAGAAATTGGGGTTATTAAATAGAAAGATTAGAATTAAATTGGAGTATAGTATGGTATTAATGGACTATATTGTTAAATGGGCATTATATTAAGATGAAGGGTAAAATTGGAAAGACTAACTAAGTGAGGAGTATAATTGGAAGAAAGAGAATAAAAGTTTGTCTTGAATTAGAAGAGAGAAGAGAGAGTGTCGTGAGAACCAAAGAGAGAAAGAAGAAAAAACTTGAAAAGGAGAAGAGAAGAAGGAAAATCATGGGAAGCTTGGAAGGAAGAAGAAAGAAGAAGAAAAAGAAGAGAAATCAAGCTTGTTAAGGTAAGTGAATCATCTTTTCTTCTTGATTTAGTAGAGAAATGGGTTGTGTTGAGAATGAAGGAGTTAGGGAGAGAAAGGGGTTTTGTGTTGAAAGATGACCCATTGATTCCTAGGGTTTCTAAACTAGGTTTTAGGTTTTCTAACCTAGATGGACTATGGGTAGGTTAGGTTTAAACTTGATTTGTGTTGATTGCATTTTTGTGATCATGGAAGTTTTAGGGGATTTCCATTTTAATTTGGATTGAATGAGAATATTGGTTTATTCGAAGGGAATCAAGAAAACCTTACTTAAGAAAAAGAGGAAAGGCAATCTTGAGCTTAGATTTTCAGCAAAATAAGATGGGTAATTTATTTATAGTTATTGTGTGATTTGGCAAATTCTTGCCTATGTGTGTGTATGTGATTTCTCGAAATGGATTTGCTTGAAATTAAATTGTTGTGACTTGATTGGAAATACATGTTGCATTGTGATTATGTTATACCTTGAAAGAGTTTATAACATTTTGAATTAAACGAAAAGAAGGAAAAGAATGAAAGTATGAGCATATGATAACACGATTTTGAGCATAATTATGTGCTTTTATTTGGGTGAGAGTGGAACCATTCTGTTCGTCATGTGCACATTGACAAGAGCCTTCTCCCGGCTGTCGGCTTGTGGTATACGAGCTCCGAAAATGGACTCATTTTGTTCATGATGCAAACTTCGGTTTCTCCATTCTATTTCTATGGAACCCTCGAGCCATTGGTTTGTGGATTACATCTTTGAATTGTCAAGTATAATGCATTTGAGTGATTTGCTTAATGGTTAAAATCTATGTTACGTGTTATGCATAACTTGCTTAATTATGATTTTGAGTTAAATTGGTGAATGATTGAATTGCTAGATATATGTATATATATGTACATATGCTTGAATTTGTGGTAAATTACCGATGGCTATAAATACATTAGCCACTGAGCTGTATAGCTCAACCCATCATTTCCTTCCTCAGGTGCAAATCGAGAAGAACAGTGATCCTTGCAAGGCATTTAGACAAATTTCAAGATAGTTAGCTTTTGTACTAAGTTAGTTACTAGACTTTTGGATAGCTTTATAAACATATCAAACATTGAGCATCCAATGTATTTTGTATCTTGTGTTAAGACTTTGGTGTAATGTTGATATGTAATTAAAGCTATATATGAAATCTATGTATGAACTTCATTTTGATTTAGAAATGAATTGATAATTGAAGAAGTTTCCTTCGTGTATGTGCTTATTTATCGTGTAGTTGTACATTTCATTTTTGAAGTTTTCCATAAGGGTAAAATTGTGTACTAATTTCAGGGGGAAAATTGGATTAATCTAGGCTGTATTAGACAAAGTAGTTTCTTGGAAGTTGTAGTTTATCCCTTTAGTTGTATTAGACAAAGTAGTTTCTTGGAAGTTGTAGTTTATCCCTTTAGCTTTCCAACGGTATAAAGTATGTAAAATTTGGATATCGGAGTTGAGAGATATGAGCATTATAAGTGATGTTGCTGCATAGGAGGTATGAACATGACAGCTATGGTGAATGATGAGAGTTTGTGTATGTTACGAATCATTTAAGTTGAGATTTTGGAGATTTATGAAATTTTGGTAATTGAATGTTTGAGGAGTGTTATTGCATTAGAAGAAGTGAATTTGGGAAGATTAGGAGTGAATATGATGTTAGAATGGATGTAGGAAGCATTGGAGAGTCTTTGGAGGGGTTTGAGTAACCCCTATATTTGTTAGACGGAATTTAGGTCCGTTAAACAGACCTTCTTAGGTCTTTGAGGACCCCAGCATTGCAAACGTCCATTTAATGGACCTTCTTGGGTGAAAAATGGCTCATAAGCCCTTCTATGTCCGTTAGCCGGACGTGTATAGCTGTAGGCAATTTGCATTTTTGACCCTTTAAATGGAAAAATCTCGCTTTATGGTCTTCATGAAAGTTGTAAATATAGCATTCTTCTTTTAAATAGTCTAAGAATGGCCTCAATTAGAGGTTTTTTTATTGAAAGTTATGACAATTGCTCAAGGACAGGTACAATATGATTTAGGACATAAACATGTTTGAATCTTTTGGCCATAACTTCACCATTCCACCTCCAAATGAGCTGATTCTTGAAGCAACAGATTCTTAAGACATTTTTATATCTCCCCATAGAAACTGGTATTCATTGGTGTTTATTTTCAAAAGAAAAATGGAGAGAAAGTGAGGAAATTGATTGGAAGAGCATGGTTTGGTTGTTTACCAAACATACTTTGGTATTTTTACTTATATCTTGAACTGTAGAGCTCCGATTGAGAAGATTCTTAGTTCAAAATAAACTACATACATGGAGCTACAATTGTGTTGAAGAAGTCAAATTGTGATTTTGGTGTTTGACTAGTGTGGGCACACTACTCTTGTGGGATGATTGCTAATAAGGGTTCTTTGAAATAATCCTTTAAGGTAATACGCACGCTCACGTTTTATGATATTCGGAAGGATAGTTGGGCTCTGAAAATGGGGTCCATCATGTTTGGTATCAGAGCTTAGAATTGAGATCTTACATGGGCATTTTGGAAAGATGTATCATGTTAGATGCATTTTTGGCATGTTTTAGCATGCCGTAGCGACTGATCCCCAGTCTAAATCGCATGTGTATAAGTCACACGCTAGGCATTTATTAAGAGTTTGAGCTAATAGAATTAATGAGAAGAATGATGCCTTTTTAGAATTTGAGAAAATTGAATGTTTTGGAGAATTAGAAATTGGAAATAGTATATAACAATATGACAGATAATGAGTCAACGCATTTGTATTGGTGGAATTGAATACGACACTAATAATGTATTATAGTGTATATCCCCGAATGTGATAAAGATGTGAATGCATTATCATGGATTGTTTGAGGAAAGTAGGGAGACAAGTAGGAATGATGAGATTAAAGTGTACAAGTAGAATGTAATGAAAACAAAAATTGTTATGATCTTAAGAAGATGAATTAAGAACTTAGATGGTTGTTTGATGAGTATAACAAGAGTTACGATCTGCCGTAAGAAGATATTAGGTGAATTGAGACCAGAATTTTGTATGATTATGCATCAATAGTTCTGAATTGATTGAGGATATGCATATGGAAGATGAAGAAAAAAATGATGACAACAGAAAAATGAATGAATTTGGTGGATCATCACCAAAGGTATATAATATAGTGAGATAGACATAAGAGTTAAGTGCACTGAAATTATAAAGATAAGAACTATGAAGCGAAGGATGAATTGTATCTAAGAATATCACATTCCTAAGGTGTGCTTAGATTGAGTGCAAGATGTGCTTAGGTTAGGATAGAGAAGCAACTAAGCTTGAATTGAATTGAATAGATCCATATAAAGTTATTAAGAACCGGACCAGTGACTTACGAGTTAGTATTACTAACAAAGATGTCTTAGATTCATAATGTGTGATATGAGAATATACTAAGAAATATCGATAGTATTTGATATTGGTGTTATTGATGCAAGGAGTGGAAATTTGTAAGTAATCTGAGATACATGTATACATTGAGGAACTAGCTAAGAAAATGAATGACTAAACGAGTGATTGAAAGACCGGGTGAGTATTTTGACTATAGTCAATTGGGAAAAATTATTTGAGTCAAGAAATTAATAGAATAGGGTCTCAAATAAGGAGATATATATGTAAAAAACAAGTCCGATTACGCCTATTCCTAATCCTATATGGAATGGAATGACGGAGGGATCCATATGTAAACATAGTATCTATTTAGATACACCCGAACGACCCCTTCTTATTCTTATAATGAGAATCTTAGTCTTATAATGAGAATGTATATAATAATGAGAATGTAT
>JAJMLV010000007.1:27354173-27368116 GCA_027123465.1 Erythroxylum coca | reverse complement strand
CCCTTTCCACTTGTAGCCCGACCTTGATGTCTTCCATTTCTTTTTCTATTACATCCAACCTTGTCTCCTGCTTCTTTCCTGCCATGCCCGGAATCGTTATGCTCTGATACCAGTTGATAGGTTCCAGAAAACAGGTAAGACAAATAGGTATTTGCTATAGATTTTAGTAAACGAATACAAACGATAATCTGGTTTCGAGGATCCAGAACATCCAGCCTATGGCTCACACACTCACAATATACTCAATGCTCCTTTCCCCTTCTATCTATGGCTTATTTATACTAAGAATCTGTTAGGAATAACAGATTCGGTTAGCTGACAACCAATCATGAGGTTGTCAGCCCCCTCCCCGTAACTAACATCATATATATATATATATATATATATTTACTATATCTGTAAATTTATTCTGAGTAGTCTTGGGTCTATCAGATTGATCCACTGCAACTCCGCAAGAACACGATAGTTTAACAAGATGAACTAGAAAAGCTCAAGCAACATTAAACAAGTAAGAAGTGTACCTTCATTTTCACTGTTTTGAACACGCACCATACAATACTGAAAAATGCTAACTTTTGCACCCCCGCATATTTGTTTCTCAAATAAGTCAACCTGAACCTGCTCCAAACTGCCATATAAATTCCCAAAACCCCATTCTTATCATACAAAGAGCAATAATGACTATATAAGCAAGGCTCTTAATGGATTGAATGTAAAATCAAAAGCTTGTGCATGCGCCTAGACGGTAAAATGCTAGATTTGGTCAGAAGAAGAAGATAAAACAGCTCACCTTCTAAGCAAACAGTTATTCAATCTTGCATCAGGATCAAAAAGCTGCAACGTATGAAGTAACTGCCTAGAGTTCTCAATGGACCTTGTTAGTAACAAGTACGTTGCTCCTTCATTGATACATAACCTTACCAAAACAGACAAAAGAAAGTTTTAGGAAATTGAATAGTTCCATAACTATAAATAGTATCACAAATTACTAACCTCACAACCTGGAATCCGACACCAACTATAATTTCTCTAACATCTCCAACACTATGCCAACACAGTAAACTTATGATCCCTTCTGCAATGTGTGTCAAATTTAAGTTTCAAAGTTCCGCAAGCTGAATAATACACTCAAAACCTTTTCCGTATAAAAATTTGAATGATAACAAATTGAAAGTTATTCTATAAAAACTTGATTACAAACCTGGTTCATAAAGTGCTAAGCCTAGGAGGAATACATACACCCTATTTTCACTGCTCAATAATAATGCTATTTCTCTGCAAAAAGAAACAAATGTAATTTGGAGAAACAAGTAGCGTAAACATGTTGTATAACCAGAAGTGCCACCAGAAGAGTATTAAGTACTTTCACATAAGACAATCTTGGTGAGAATTGAAACAAGGTAGTCTAGAAAATAGGAATAACTCATACATCCAATTCATTATTTCTATAGTATATGTAAAAGAACTACGAGTATCCTCTAAAGAGATCCTACGAAATTATTATATTCTTAAGATTATCAATAAAATATTTTAATTCCTAAAATAATGAAATCTGGATCCTTATAATTTTGGGATTCAGATTATTCCAAACTTTCCAAAACTCTCTCTAGTAAACAGATGTCTACCATTCCCAACTTGGCAAACAATGATTTGAAACTCGATTTCAGCAATGCCTTGGTGAACACATCTACTTTTTGACTTGATGTAGGCAAAAAGTGAGCTTTACTCTTCCATTATAATCTCCCCAGTTATGAAACTTCGGCCAATCCTTAGATATCCCATAAAAACATATGGTGAGTTCGATTGTTAATAATGTTTATAACTGACTTGCTATCACTATAAAACATAGTCGGATAGGTAGACGGCACCTGTAGATCCCCTATCAACCTCTCCAACCAGATTAGCTCACATATTCCTTAGGAGATTGCCCTGAATTTTGCTTCAGCACTACTATATGCAAGTACAAACTGCCACTTACTTTTCCATGTAACTAAATTGCCCCCATAACTTGGTGCAATATCCAGATGTTGGCTTGTAGTCCATAGAACAAGCCCAATCTAAATTAGCAAAGCCTTATGCTCCTCTAGAACCACTTTTTCAAATATCAGTCCCTTCCCAGGTGTCCCCTTTAAATACATCATGATGTGAAATATTGCATCCAAATGTTCCTTAGTAGGTGAATGCATAATTGACTCACAACACCTATGGCATAAGCAATATCCATACGAGTAAGTGAAAGGTAGATAAATGTCGTGACCAATCTTTGGTATATTCCCTTGTAAACAGGTGTATTATTTTCAGTTTCCCTACTTTTCCAATTTTCTTTCTAAAGGTGTCCCAATAGGACTACAACCAACCATCCCAAATTCTTCTAAGAGGTTTAGGACATACTTCCATTCAGAGAATAGAATGGCTTCTTTGCTTCTAGTCATTTCCTTACCCAAAAAATATTTCAAAGTGCCAACATCTTTAATTTCAAATTCAGGTCTCAACAGATGTTTAACTTCAAATTATCATGTCATCCACATACACAATAAATATGGAATGTTTTCCAATTGCTGCATACTTTGTATATAGGGTATTACCAGCTTGTCCCTGTTTGTATCCAACCTGAATAAGAACAGAGCTTAATCTTTTGAACCGGGCCCTTGGTGACTGTTTCAGCCCATAGAGAGACATCTTCTGCACACCTTCCGAGCTCCTTCTCCTACTTCAAAACCAGGAGGAATCTTCATAGTTCATACATATCTCTTCCTCTATTTCACCATTATGAAATGCATTTTTAGTGTCTAATTGCAAAATTTCTCATTCCAAGTTAACTGCAAGAAACAGCAGTACCCTCATGGGACTCAATTTAGCCATCGGAACAAATTTTTCTTCATAATCTTCCCATTAGTGTGTCTAAAACCTTGTGCTACCAGCCTTGCCTTTACCTCCCAATACTTCCATCTAACTTATCAGTAATTATCCATTTGCATCCTGTCACATTTTCGTTCTTTAGTAGCTCAAGAATATCCCATGAATAATTTCCTATTAAAGCCTTCATTTCTTCCTAAACATACACAATATCAATTCAATTACTTGTGAATTATGATCACAGATGTGAAAGGTGATCATATTTGCATTGGAAAGAAAACCAAAAGATCCATGACTATTGTGAAAAGCACCCAACTTCATATCCTAACATAGACTAGGATAGATATGAAAGGTGCGCAAACAATTCATGCTGCTGAAATTATTTACGAGTTCAGTAATCTTTTCAAGGAGGAAAACAAACAGATGTAAGGCCCCATAGAATAGAAGGATATAAAAGGCCACTTCATATAAGAAAATGAAAGAAATAAAGCACATATCAAGTTGTATGTCTAATCCTACCTCCACACTAAATAAATTTCAATTGAATAGAAGAAAGTAATACGACCATGTCAGCATGAAATTGCTGATACTCTCACAAGTCACACTAGATGCCCAACGAGAACCAAAGAGAAATGAGAAGAATACTAGCAATCATATATAGCAATTTAGAAAGATAAAATTTGGAAGCTAAATAATCAAACAGTTTTAATTATCCTA
Organism: Erythroxylum coca; assembly: GCA_027123465.1. Classification (NCBI taxonomy): domain Eukaryota; kingdom Viridiplantae; phylum Streptophyta; class Magnoliopsida; order Malpighiales; family Erythroxylaceae; genus Erythroxylum; species Erythroxylum coca. The sequence goes on along the minus strand of JAJMLV010000007.1, from coordinate 27,364,543 downwards.
TTAAAAGAGTCACCCCAAAATTCAGCCAGGTTTCCATTTTACAATTCGACAAAATAATTCACTGCAAAATTCAGTCAGGTTTCCATTTTCTCATTCCCACAAAATAATTTCCATATCCACCAGTTCAAGTCATCCTCCCACAATTCTTTTTCATTGCACGTAACTAACCTTTCTTGGCATGAGTATTCTGTGTCAAGAACACAATCACAGAGCACATAATGCTGACAGATTTCATTCAACTTGACATCAGCAACATTTGAGTTGAAGTATGTCACGATAAAATCACCAGCATTTTGTTTATTTGGGGTTGCACCACTCCTCATTTTTGTCGTATCACTAACAGCAAGAAGATCCCTCCCCTTAACCATTTGTGTCCCTCCCTCACTTTCTGCATCAGCATTGTTATTATTCATGTTGCAGTTTGAATTTTCTAATCTGCTTGTCTCATTGAATGTTTCCTCTGACAGTGAAACAACTCTTCGTCTTGCTTTCCTATTGGTTTTCTTGTCATCTAGACAATTATAACCTGGCTTGATGAAACTAGAAATTTCTCCATCATGGGAAACAGTAGAAGCATTCTCATAGTGGGAGTTTGGAAGCTTTGCAGTACTAGATTCAGCATCTGCATCAAAGCAACATCTCATTTTTGGTCATAAGAACTTGATCATAATTTCTAACCCTGTAAGAGTTTAATAATGAGTCATATACCATGATACAAGTATTCTTCATTTGACTGATCTTCATTCATATTGCCATCACTAGAGCTTGTGTCACTATCAGATGACGCCATTGAAAAGGTCTCAGCAGATAGCTGCAAAGATTCTTCCACCAAGTAATGCCGACGATGCAAAATGTCTTCTTGGTAATGAGGAGGTGACCGGGGGTAAGCAGAAGAAGAATGCGAGTCAGTGGTATCATCTATAGTAGTCAGTGCTGATATGCTACCATTTTCACGTACTGCATGGCCTCCTTGAATTGTAAAGGAATCAAGATTGGGATATTTAGCTTGCAGGAATCGACCACCAATGCCTTCATGTGAATACAACTTCTGATATTTCTGCCTTAGATTCACTCTCCCCATGCCTGGTAGAGCAACCCCATGATGTGAACCACTAGATATATCCTTTGTGGAATTTTTAGTTTCCAAAAAATTCAAACTAGTATCGTCTTCTGAAAGTTGGAAAGAATGCAAGGAATGTCTTGAACTGCTGTTGTGATGATTCTGGATCATTTTATTTTTTGCACAATTTTCCTTAATGTGATGAAATGTATTGCATGCACTGCCATCTGCAGAACCATCATATTCATGATCCATCCACTCCTTAAATTCCCGCAACCAAAGTATAGAACGCTCTTTTTTCATGAATTCAACTTTGTTGATCAAATCAACTATTTCTGCGTCATCATCAGAAACGATATTCTCTTCTTTACTTTGGACCTCATTATCACAAGATAAAGACTCTTGATCAGAAGAAAAATATGAACTATCTTCTTCACACTCAATAGGAGCAAGACGGGATATTTTCTTCTGCAAAAAGCAACACATTGTAGCAGCAATAATGCATTTGTCAATATAGATATTTTAAATTCCTCTTCAGAATTAGATCAATGGTTGAAAGCATATTCAAATAAAATTGCAAAATAACATGCATATCCACAGGAATATATCATGTTTTCACATAGATTTGCAGCATCTCAACTTCAGTACCTACCTTTTTCCTATTTCTGTTTTCTTCTCCTTCAGCACCATGTTTTGCAGGAGAATAAAATCCATAGCTAGCAGGTTGCTTCTGCCTGCTGGCAATCACAATGCGCCTCTTCCAAAACTCCCTTCGGCTGATTTCTTTGTCATCTAATTTTAACTAATAAGCCATGAACAGTAAAGAATGAACGTAGTTACTCTAGCAGAACCATATTTGAGGGGAGAAACTTCTAATGCATCTTAAAGAATCACTTATTAGATGCAGAAAGGTTTCTGAAAATAAGATAATAAAAGTTTAAAGAAAAAACAATTCCAAGCACTTACTGTCTCTGGATAAGCAAAATAGCTGAACACTTGTGCTCGATACCATCTAGCACAGCACAATGGATTTCCTTCCAACCACAAGTTATGTAGAGATGGAAGCAACGAGAGGAACTCCAGCTCTGAAAAATTGGAAATCATATTGTAGGAAACATCAAGCCCTTCAAGTGACTTCGAATTCTCAAGCCCACCTAACGTAGTTAGAGCATTACTCCTCAAAACAAGTTTCACAATATGACAGGAGACCTGCATATTTCAACAATGTTGCTGGATAGGTCTAAACTAATTCCTTTATAGAAGGGAAAAAAAAATAGAAGTTCATATTTTAAAGCATTTAATGATAAACTAGGATAAGCCATGGTAAAATAGAAGAAGCCAGCATAATTTTGTAAGAGAACAATTCAGCCAAAGGTATCCTAAGTTTTGAACTTATCTCAATTTCATATTTGCATCAGAAAGATGCAGAATATATTGGAACTGTATTTCAAAATGTGTTTTTGGAGGAGTGAGCTAGGCAGCAGGGAATTTACGGAGGCTGCAATGCACTTCACCAGAGGGATTCCTGCCGCCATTCTCTACTATATTTTTTACTCAAAATTGATGGACAACCGGAAGAGAAATGTGTAGCAAAATCATGTATATTGATTGATTGCATTGCATTTCATTAATTTTCGTATTATATTAAAATATTGCATAAATTATGAGATTAGAGAGTATCCCATAAATTATAGGATTAGATATGTTTTAGAATATCCCATAAATTATGAGATTAAAATCATTAGTTTCCATTTATAGGTACTAGAATTTAGTATATAAGCTCAGCCTACTGTAAACAATTCAATATACAATTCCTATTCAAATTATGAGGAAATGAACTCTTTACATGGAGCAGTTAACAATATAGCATACAGATTTACGCCAACATCGTTTTCTTCCCTGGATTTCTATAACCATGGACAGCTATGTAACAGCCAAGGATTTGGATGAGAAAGGAAAAAGAATCTGAGATGATAAGAAAGAAAGAAGGAGGTGAGAAGAAAGAAGAAGAATGATTTGATTATGATTGGCCCCGTCCTCAAATGTGGGACACTGTAAATAGGGGTGAAACAATTCTTCTCTCTGACAGCATAACCAAATAACAAACTGAATAACAAAATAACAACGCAATCCCTCAAATACTGAAAATAACAAAATAGCTCCCTCCCATACTTCGTAAATTTATCGACCACAACTAGTATAGAATCTATGCCATTTGATTTTGGTAGGCCATCAATAAAATCCATGTTGATATGGTTCCAGGCTTGCCTTGGTATTTCTAATGGCTGAAGTAGTCCAAGATATGTAATTTGTTCAGACTTGCATTTTTGGCATACTTCCCAACCTGTTATAAACTCTATGACTTCCTTTTTCAATGCGGGCCAATACAATACAGCTTTCATCCATTGGTACGTCCCCTCTCAACCCAAATGCCCACCAATCGCTGAGCCATGCATAAACTCTATTAATCGGTGGTGAAAGTCTTCACCAGTACCAACGTATATTGACCCCTTTAAGCGGATCAGCCCCTGCTTAAAAGAGTAGTCCGCTGGAATAGAAGACTCCTTCAATGTTGCCTTGGCGATAAATTCCTAAGCCCATACATCACCGCATGCGTATCAAATCCTCTATCCAATCAAGCACACGGTGTGTGATTGCATAGCAAGTTGAATGGTTTGACTTACGCAAAAGAGCATCTATGACTATATTCTCAACACCTTGTGAATAGATAATGGAATAATCGAGTCCCAATAGCTTGCACAAGCTTTTCTTCTGCAAATGTGTATGCAACTTTTGTTGCAATAAAAACCATAAACTGTCATGGTCAGTTTTAATAATAAATGGAGCACCCTCAAGATAGTGCCTCCAATGTTCAACAACTAGCAACACCGCTAAAAGTTCCATATCATACATAGAGAGTCCTTGGTTCTTAAGACTAAGGGCCTTGCTCAAATATGCTATAGGATTCTACTCTTGCATTAGAACGGCACCAATACTACTATAGCTTGCATCGGTTTCAAGTATGAAGGGATTCGAAAAGTCTGGTAAGACTATTACTAAGGTCTTGCACACAACCTCCTTAAGCTTCTCAAAAGTTTCTTGTGCCTCAATAGACCAATGGAATGAATCCTTCTTGAGCAATTGTGTCAGCGGCTTGCTACTGTAATTCCGTACAAAATGCCTATAATATCCAATCAGAACGAGAAATCCCTTGAGTTATTTTACTGAAGTTGGAATTTTCCAGTTCTTCATAGCTTCAATCTTGTTGGGTTAGTTTGCACTCCCTTTTGATCGATGATACGACCCAAATACTCAATTTGAGTCTATGCAAAAGAACACATTAATAGATTGGCATATAAACTATGCGCTCGAAAGCGAGTCGAAGGTGATAGAGGCGCTGAGCAAAAGTCCTTCTATAGACCAATATATCATCAAAAAACACAAGAATGAACTTATGTAAATGGGGCTCAAATATATGATTCATCAAGGATTGAAATGTTGCGAGAGTGTTAATCAACCCAAAAGGCATCACACAAACTTGTAGTGATGCATATGAGTGCAAAAAGCGGTCTTGTGAATGTCCTCCTCCATCATGCGAATTTGATGATACCCCACCCTAAGGTCAATCTTTCAGAAATATGATGTGCCATGCAATTCATCAAGGAGGTTCTTTATATGAGGAATGGGGAACTTATCTTTGATGGTGAGAGTTTAATTGATGATAATCCACACAAAACGCCAAGAATTGTCCTTCTTCCTTACGAGGAGCACTGGAGAGGCGAAGGGGTTGTGGCCATGTTGAATTCAGCATAGTATTAACTAGTGCTTCAATTTCTACCTTTTGAAAATGGGGGTAACAGTATGGACATAAATTAACTAGTTAAGACCCAAGTTTTAAGGGAATGGTATGGTCACAAAACCTACAAGGTGGTAAACCTGTAGGAGAAGCAAACAACTCCTGAAAATCAGTGAATAGGTCCTACAACTCTGGTGAATTAGAGTTACCCGAGTTAGTATTGGTGTCAATTTCTATGGTTCGTAGGATTGCAAAAAATTGGGCCACCTCCTCGTTCTTCATGTAGTATTAAGTCCCTTGCCCTTAATGCTACCAAGTCTGGCTTGATCCTCCCCTACAACTCCATTTTAACACTACTTTCCTCCCTTCATACTCAAAAGACAGTAGCAGCTTATTGAAATCAAACATGATCAAACTAAAACCTTTCATCCAATCCACTCCCAATACCATATCTTCGAGATCAAGAACTCCAAGATCCGCCTTAAATAAAATAACATGCATGCTCCATTCAAAGTTGGGGCAGCGATACTTACTATGAATTCTATCACAAGCACTCAAGCATTGAGGAAACTATGTGTACTATCATTGTCGACTAAAATCAACAATGGTGTCCCTTTTGCCAAGCCCTTAATCCTTATGGAGTTGTGAGCAACTATCCCCTTTAAAATATGCAATGAAATAGCGGCCTAACCTCCTAAATCCACCACCTCTATCCCAATAGCATCCTCTTCTTTGGTAACCTGAGCCACTTCACTACCTTTAACCTGTTCACGTTCATTCTCCTCTTCCTGAGCAAAAATACATTGAAACTGTTTCCTCACACACTGGTGCCCTGGAAAATATTTTTCTCCGCAACAAAAGCATGCTCCAGGTTCTATCCTCGACACTTGTGGGTAGTTTGGCTTTGGTGTTGCAAAAACTCCTTTGGTGGTGATCACAAAGCCTCTATTTGCCGTTTTAGAATTGGGGTATGCACTTTGGCTTTTAGGTTGACGCTTAAACAAGGCTTCAACAGAGGCTTCTTGTAATCGAGCTTGTTCAAACGCCTCAGATAGAGATTGACACTTGAACATCTTCACCATTGGCCTCAACCTATCGGATAAGCCACTAAGGAAGCTCAAAATAAAATAGGCCTCGGTTAGGGTTGGGTTACCTTGCAACATCAAGGACCTAAAGTCTTCAAATTTCTCTTGATATTCTTCTACTGAACCCCCTTGCCTGAGTTTATTGAATTCCTCAACTACATCAGCAAATTCCCTAGAATGAAACCTCCTGCCATAGCCTTAACAAACTTATCCCATTGATACGACCCCTCTTGCTCCACCTGACCTTGGAACCATATATCAACCTTCCCCTCTAAATGCATTGAAGCTACTTCCAGTTTGCAATCTTCTGCCACACCAAAGACCCTAAAATATTTCTCACATTGTCTAATCCAACTCCTTAGGTTTGTACCATCAAATTATGGAAAATCAATCTTAGGAATAGGGCCATGATTGATTCCTCCAGCTCTATTATTTGACATTATTCCAATTGTTGCTACCTTCTTCCATTCCCATAGCTACTTCCTCCCTTTGGCTATCGTTAGCCAATTTTCCAACGGAGATGGAAGGAGGCCAGGTCCACCCAAACAAGCTGATTTTTCAGCAGTATCATGTGGAGTCCTATTCTTTGCTTGGTTTTTAAACAATCGGAGCAACTCTTCAACTTGAGTGGATACTGTCTACAAACGATCCTCCATGCCATCAACCTTTGCAAACTTTTGATCCATGCTCTCTCGAAGTCCACCCATAAAGCCCTTAAGCTATTTTTCCATGGAATTTTCCCAATAAGTTGTTCTTCTTGCACGCCAAGTTCCCAAAGATGGAAACCTACTCTGATACTAGATATGTAACAACCAAGGATTTGGATGAGAAAGAAAAATGAATTTGAGATGAGAAAAGACAGAAGGAGGTGAGAAGAAAGAAGAATAACGATTTGGTTATGATTGACTCTGTCCTCACATGTGGGACAGTGTAAATAGGAGTGAAACAATTCTTCTCTTTGACAGCATAATCGAATAACAAAATGAATAACAAAATAAAAAAGCAATCCCTCAAATACTGAAAATAACAAAATAACTCCCTCCCATATATTGGAGTTGTTACAAGCTAATCTGATAAGCCTGCAAATTTTAGGAACTTGATGAACCGCAAAATCCCTTGTGTGTATCCAACAGCCCTAAACCAAAACAATAGTCACTTACCTAGAAGCATCAGTCTTTTGAACCTAAATTCTGCCAAAATTCAATTTAGCTCCACCTAATCCAGCCATTTTCTAAGGCTAACTCTACAATCTCACTCCCTTAAGTATTTTTCTCATTCATATTTTACACAATATAAGTACCACATTGCAATTCTCCAACTCCAAGATATAAAAAATATTTATCTACATCCAAGATTCAAAACCAAAACAAAATTGCAAAATGAACCACAAACAAGCATTATGACATGCACAAGCCTAGAATCTCATAAGACCTCATGCTTAAAATAAACCTTACTAGTCACAAAAATAGTAAATACTGATAAAGAAGCTTAAGCAATCTAAGATTCAAATAGAAAGTTGACTCCTATAAGATGGGTAATACCTGTATAAATCAATTTGGATGTAGGACTTGCCCATTTTAACCAATGGGGAGACAGGAGACAGGCAAAGATTAAAGAATATGTTTATCCCCAAAAAAAGACAAAGAAATATAGTACGCATGTTCAATTGTAACCAGGCCAACCTAAGAATAAGTTGCTTTTACAGCAATACTAAGGTTGAGCAACCTTCTTATCGAATCACTATTAATAAGCTAGGTATTGCTATGGATGACAGCACTTTTAAAGAAAAAATTGAAGATACACATTGGAAAAGTAGCAGCTAAATTCTCAAAGATGAACCTTGATGCACAATTCATTGGAAAGCAGTCCCGTAGTAGAATATACAAAAGAATAATTGGAGGGGGAAATTTGAAAAGTAGCAAATTGAAATAGGACAAGTGCTTGGACTTCAAAGCTAGTAATCATGCACACAAATGTATACCAGTTGAAGCTTTATCGCGAATTCTTACCTCACTAAATGGTGCAATTGTTCGTAGATGATTGAACCCCAGATCAAGGTGCTTCAGTTTGGAACACCTTCGTAGATTATCCACCTTCTCTATTTTATTCCGACTCAAATCAAGAGTTTCCACAGCCGGAAGAAGTTGCAAGGACTCGTCCATCAGAACCAAGTGGTTACATGCACATGATACAAATGACAACCGGTTCCATTGTGGAGAGTCCTTTATGTCAGCAATTCTACTGGCAAATAAGTGTCGTAGTGCATCCTAAATTATAAAGGAACTCAAAACAGAAGTCAATATTTTATTTGATGCATTTCCATATTTGCACAATAAAAGCAGAGTGCAACAAATTACTTTGAGAGAAGTACCACATAAAGCATCATAAGAATGCGTAATTGATAAAAGTTGACACAAATTAGTCTCATCGGCAGTTCTAACAAGTCCTCTTGTTCATTTCTTTCTTGTCATTTTTCATTTACGATTCAGCTACAATTGAACAAATCTCAACACAAAACAATTAACCATTAAAAATAAAACTCCATCGGTGTTTTTTCTTTATTGCACCAAACCTCTTCATCAATCAGAAACCAAATTAAGGAAATAAAAAATATATAAATAAGGGAAAATAAACGAATAAACGTTACAACAGTGAGTTTCCTCCAGTCTTTACCACGCTCCACTACTCTCTCGTTGCTTTTCTCACACAAAAACCAAATTCTCAATCATCATTACAGAACTCAGCATCACCTTATCTTGCAACAAAATTACACTATTCTCAACTCAAAACTAAAGGAGAAGAAAAAGAAGTAAAACTCACAGTAGAATTGTGACAGATGATCTTCTCTAAGGTATGCCTTAGCTCCAGCAAACCTTTAGCTGCAGACGTGGACAAATCGCATCCTCTGAGCTCCAACACCCTCAGTCTCCCAAACGGCAGCAGAGACAGCGGCGTAGGGTCTCGCAACGGCGACGGAAGTACAGAAACAACCTTCAAGGAAGTAAGCAGGCGAAGAATGCGACGGAGCTGCTCGAGAGCACGATGGTCGCCGAGGTCGGAAACGTAGGCTCGGAGATAGTCCACAGGAGCTCCGGCGAGAAGACTCTCGAGCTCGTGGAGGGCCTCGAGCCGCAATTGCACGTAGTGAAGGCCGGCGGGATTCAGTTTGAGTATTAAGCTGCCGTCGATCAAACCACCGGCCTGTCGCTCGACGAATTTCACCAGCTTTTCCAGATAACGATCTCCGGTAACGATCGCCATGAAAATTAAATCAGCATCAAAAAGAGAGAGAGATCAACCTCTCTCTTTACTTAAACTAATCTAGAAGATTCAATATCAAGCAGTTAACATGATCTCAAAACTAAGGAGTTGGTGATGAAATGGAGGAAGTTCAAAGAGATTAGAGAGAGAAACTGCCATTGTTATCGTAGCGAGATTTGAGAGAGAGAATATAAAATCATTTTGTTTATTTATTTTTTAAAGTAAATTTAGAAGTCGAATGATTGGGTTAGCGTTGGCGTCTGGTTTGTTTGGTTTATTTGTTTTCCTAATTTGTTTAATAATACGCGGTGTACACCTGGCATACATGCACGTCATCTCATATTCAAAACCCGATTCTTGCTTCGACCCGACCCAAATAAAAGTCGCCGTGAGGTACGGTTTGACTTGATTGGATCAGTTGGGGTATTAAAAGTAACAGTGCAGATTCTCGTTATACCTTAACCTATAAGATAGTGCGCAAGATTTTGTATAATTTTCCTGCCTTTAAATTGGTAACAGGGTCCATAATTATTTTTTAAATGGAGTAAATAAAGATAAATGTATGGATCCACTTGCGCCTTAAAGTTTTTACTCAAATTTTAAATATATTAAATATAATATAAGAATGAAATTAACTAATTCTCAAAAATATGTATTTATATTTAAAATACTAAATTTTAATATATTAAGAGAGTGCATTATTAATTATTAATAAACTAAAAATGATTTACAAGTAATTGATAAAAATTAAAAATTAAAAGATTGCACTTTTGTTGATATTAATAATAAAAATGTCAAACTGTAAAAATAAAGTTGTAGGGGTAGGTTTGGCAAAGATCTCTTTTGCCTAAATGATTATGATGAAAACTTTAGAACCGTGACGAGCAAAGGATGCAAAGACCATCAATAACTTCCTTTAGAGTATAGAGCAATACTTCAGAGCTCTTGGAATTACGGATCATGCCAAGATGATCAATAATGCTTCCCTCTACCTTGAAGACATGACCATAGTTTGGTGAAGGAGAAGATACAATGATTTGATTTCTTGATAAGTGTGAATTGTATCGTATTTTAAAGCATTGTTTGATATGTATTTAGTCGTTAATTCAATCATTTAGTATGTGTTTAGGTTAGAATTATGTTAGTTTGTTAATTATTTATGTTTTAT
>JAJMLV010000007.1:26894684-26921234 GCA_027123465.1 Erythroxylum coca | reverse complement strand
TGTGATATAATTAGCTAGTCTAGTTAAAGTAACTTTGGCATTTGGACTTGGGTCAGTGTCGGGATCAGTTTTACCTGCAATTGTCATCATTTATTTTTGTATCAAGAATTGTATCTCTCAAATATTGTACAATGTAGAAGTGAATTTTAGAAGTGTAATGTCATTTGAGACTTTATATGTTTGTAAATAAAGACGCAATAAAATGATTATCGGAATATTTTATGATATGTGTGATAGATTAAAATGTCAAATGAATTGATTTAACCGTCTTAACGTATCATTTTCGTAGAGTGTGTTCTCAAATCTCCTTCGATATGTCAGGCATATGCTTTATGAGAGTGGTATGATACAACTTAGATATGTTTTAATTGCATAGTATGAGTGAGAGGATGTTGATATACCTGAGGCATGTTTTAGCCCAATATTTTCAGCATCAAAGCAAGGAGAAGAAGGTAGGGACAATATGCATCGGGTCTTATGTGATATAATTAGCTAGTCTAGTTAAAGTAACTTTGGCATTTGGACTTGGGTCAGTGTCGGGATCAGTTTTACCTGTAATTGTCATCAGTTATTTTTGTATCAAGAATTGTATCACATAAGAATTATATCACATAAGAGGATAAGAATCTTTAAGAGGCTACCATACATGATGTTGCTCGACACCGTAGTCGCCCTCAACTTGGATGTCATAAATAATGTACATATGGTACATTAGACTCAGGGACTAATAAGTGACATCTATCAACTGATCGGGTTTCTAGATAAGCAAGCGGTTGTGGGAGTAGATAGAAATCGACCCAATTTTACTAGAATATCCATTGAGACATAACTCACTACTGGATCTAATTCTCTACAAAAAGGAAGAAATTCTGAATATTTTGACCAATTTGAGGTGAAAAATGGAGTTGCTCCCTCAGCAAAACTGGGATAAAATTGAGTCAAAAGATCCTGATTCAACATAAATTCATGTGGAAATGGGATCTCTACATATGAGAGGAGCATAGAAATAAGATGACTTTGTTGATAGCACGAACACGCCTAAAAGTCTGAACAATCCTAAGAGTCTGACACCACCACCATATTAGGATCAACTAAAGATTGCCAATCTAGTCAGTACACAAATAAATCTTACAGAGAATTGTTAAGATCAAGAGAAGAAATTAAGAACTGGCATAAGAGTAAAATTTTAATACGTTGAGTATTCCTCTTATTGTGGCTTGTTATCAAGCAAAGAATGACAACAATAGACATATTGAGTTATTTTAATTTGTTGGGAATATGCCATTTATGCAAAGAAGCATAAGAAACTCAAGTGCATGTTTTTTTTTCTTTCTATTTTAGCTTCTCAGCTTAAATATGGAAAACTATTTAGGACCTATGCCATTACTAAAGGTAATTTCGTTATTTATATAATAAGCTTTGGATCGTGTGTATACAAGATTTGAAAGGAAAAGAGCATGAAAAACTCAAAAAACAAAAAGTATACGAGGAAATCATCCCATAAATTAGAGAAGAGCTGATATACAATATAGATACAAGAAACAAAAATTACATGATTTTCCGAGGGAGGCTAACCCCCATCATATCCTCCAGAAAGATAGTGACACACCCAGAGGCTACATTATCAAAAGCGGTGATCTCGAGACCAAGATTAACAGCAATGTTAGCAAGCCAATCGGCGCATCGATTTTCCTTTCTATATGTGTTGCGCGTAAAAACGACCCAATTGTGAGCGAGTAATTCATTGATGCCCAGAACGAGAGGGTTAAGCGACGTTGTCCGATGTGTTGCGTCGGATAGAAGATCCTTGACCACGAAAGAATCCAGTTTGAGTATTACGCGTTGAGAACCAAGGGCCCAGGATAGATTCAAACCCGAATAGACTCCCCATAGTTTTGTCGAGATTGGGAAGCACTGATCGATATTCTGTGCAAAGCTACCAAACCAATCACCCGAGCTATCTCGAATAAGACCACCTGCTCTGACCGAAAAGTGTGCACTGTTATACGCGTTAGTTAATTAAAAAAGTAAATCAATGAACATACTTTTCGATTCTAAGTTTCTAATTAGATTTGATCGTAGTCTATTTCTCCTTTGAAGGTTCCCACTGGAAAGCCGAGTTAAACTAAATCTAAACCGCTCGATCACATTCCCACGGACCAACGCCAACTTTTACCGTTCTTCTCATTTCTTTCTCTAGTCGAATGAAAATGCAGAATTTTCCACGGCATTTGACCGAACACCTTTCGAGCAATTGAAACGCATCCTTCAATTACATCCCCGCCTTTCTTTCTCTTGTCCACTCCTGACTACAAAATACAAGAGAGGGACATTGATAGATCCAAGTGAAAAACACCCAAGTCGAAGATGGCTCGGATCTTCGAATACTTCGTGGTGTGCGGTCTGGGACCCGAGATCCGAACCGTTGACGGTAACAAAGGGTTTCATGGAATGGGACTGATGTACTTGCCTTCTCTTCTTGACCAGTACCCTCCCGACAATCACTCACTCTACCCTCCACCTCCTCCGCAGCTTCCAACTGTATGTCTTCACACTCTCATTGTTCCATTGAATTCGTGATTCTTCACTTGGTGTTGCATTGGATTGTGGTTGTTTGTTTGTGGATCTGATCTCATTGTATCACTTCGCAATGTCACAGTGTGTGCTTCCAGCTGGCGTTGAGCTGTACTCGTCGGGGTACGATTCTCTTGATTCCTCAACGTTCCCTCGGAGCTATCCTATTGTTTTAACTGGTAAAATATTTTACAAAACTGCTTCTGTTATGTGCCTCGAATTTCTGTGTTTGTGGCTTCTTGAGCAATAAAGATTGGGATTGTTTGTAGGTTATTTCAAACTAGGATTAAGCTCAATTGAATTTGATTGACTTGCAGTTTGTTTGATTTCATGCTTTTCCTTTTTAATATTTTTTCAGTGCAATCAATAATGAACTTTATCTAACCATGGAAGGTGTTAAGGCCTCGCTTGTAGGAATGGAATAGGAAAACTGAGCGTGATGACCTCCAATTTTGGGACCATTGAGACCAAAATCAGTGCCCAATGAGGTTTAGCTCATTTTAGTGTCATTTGTTATGAGAACATACTTCTAAGTTTGTAGTTAATATATGGACAACTAAATAGCCTGTCCTTTACAAAATCTCCTTATATGCTTTGCATGGTTTTTGTTTTATATGTCTCTTATAAGGAGAGGTTCGTCCTATATGATCTTGAATTGGGTTCTAGACATTTTTTCTAGGCTTAGTCACTATTAACTTTTTCAAGGGGTGCTAGCTTCACAAAAATAATTGAGCCATTGGCCATTGATAATAATAACCTATGTGATAGAGAGGATCATAATCATGATTGTAAAAATACTTGCTACAATTAAGTAAGAAAAATGAGTTTGGTTAGTTTGCAATAATTTTGGTAATAATCTATGCCGGTCTCATGTGTAACTAATCTGGTCACTACCTAGACGAGAAAAAAATGGGTAGGGATACCCAAAGGTACAAAACCATGGACGAGGTGTTGGAAAACCAAAACAGACTATGAAGCTTAGGAATAAGCTCTATAAATGACAGTATAAACATTACTATCTATCAACTAATTTCCTACACCTAATTATTTTCTTTTTATTGAGAAGTGTTACATTCTAGAACAGTTTTAGTTGTAATTAATTCTATTAACTTGGCAACCAATGTTGTTTATCCTTTTTCATCAATGCTAACGAAAACTCAATTCATCTAATTTGTTCACTTTTTTGCAACTTATTGCCTCATTGATGTGGGCATGGTGTTGCGTATGTCTAGGACAGACAACTTCTTCCAAGGCTAAGGTACAATACAATGGGGAGGATAAAATGAAATGTTCAGTATTTGATTTCAATCTGAATGCATATTGCTTTTAAGAACCTGAAGACATTAGCTATATGCCTTTGACCACAAGTCATGTTTAGCACATGATTTCTTAATTTTCATCTTATTCCGTGAGAATTTTATCTCTCTAATGAAATGATTGTTCAAACAACTCTTTGTCCTTTTGTATATTTTTTCAGAGGGTGATGGATCAAAAATTTATGTTAGTTGCATTGCTTTTCGAGATCCAGTTAGTGAGGATATTGCTGAGGCCTATCGTATACCAACAAATTCATTTGCTGACAAATGCATTTGTCTTGTTTCACGCTCTCCTAGTTTCGAAGTCCTTCGAGCGGCACTAGAAGAGTTATATGCTCTATGTTTTTCAACTGACGGAAGTAGGTAAAGATCTTCAACATGTGAAAGTTCATATGTTCATGATTTTTGAGCAATAGATTGAATGTAGGCATTTGTGGACCAAGGTCTTTTGCATAAATATCCGATGACTATAAACAGGTGGTCGCTGTAACATTGTAAATATTTGTATGAAAATATTTATGCTGTTAATTCAACTGAGATCAAAAAGTTGAATCCACGTTATTTCTTTTAGATGCATTTAATTTTCTCAACTATGCAAAATTTCAGCAAGCCATTGTGGGAAGTCATAGCATATATGGTATCCAATGTGCCCATACCTACTCCTGGGAAGGATCGAGTCTTATTTGCTATTGAGAACTCTTTGCTTTCAGTGGATGCTCCACCAAAAGATGGATTCCCATTTGCTGATGTAAAACTCCCTATCTGTCCTTTGTAATCCAAGTCAGATCTCGTTTCAACAAAATTGGGATTTTGTGATTTTTTCTTCAGAAACTAATATATGGCACGTAACATGTCATGATGTGCAGATATCATTTCATCCACTGGTTCAGTGCTTGGATGTTGACAACTTAATCCAACTTTTCACTTCTGTATTACTTGAAAGGAGGATTTTGCTTCGGTCCAACAAGTATAACTTTCACTTTCAACACAATGGATTTTGCATCTTGGTTTTATTGCTGCAATTAGTTGTTGTTAAGTTGCCACACGGCTCTCAGCGGGAAATTTTTTACAATATGTATATTCTAATAGTTGTGTATCGTATCTAATATGGAGACACTATGAGTATATCCTTTTGGGTATCTAAGTGAAGCTTCCCCATGGCCTTTTCATTCTCCAAATGATACACACACATACACAAACACAAAAGTGAAAGAAAATGCAAGAAGAAAAAAGAAACAAAATGGAACTTCTTAGTTTTTTTAAAACTTACTTGGTCATAAGACTTGGGGGCTTGTTTAATTTACTATTGGATTGGGAAGAAGTATTTATAAACTAAAGGAAAATAATTAGGATGATGTTTGGTTATTTTAAATTACATTTTTCCAGTTGTCCTTTGAAACTTAAAGAGTTATTCAAATAGAGGTTAGATTTAACTGTTTCATGGGAGAAGAGGAGAGAAAAAAAAGAGTTCTCTCCAACATCTTTTGATACATATATCATCAATTCTTTTCTTTGCACTTTTATGTACTCAACTTGTCTCTACATATCTGCTAAATATTGTTTGATTGCCTAATATTTGCTTTTATTTCTTCATTCCTTCTAAATAAACTTTATTTTTCCCCTTGGAAAATGCATATTTTGGACATGTGGAAGAGAAAAGTAGAGGATACAGTCACTTGTTATTGACTAGGTTTTAGCCCATCTATTTATAAGAGTAGGGAAATACATGCTAATGCCAATACTGTAAAATTGGATGGTAAACTATTCAAATACTAAATCTCTAACAAAATAAATGTATTTGATTGAAGAAAGTACAAAGTTCTGTCAAATACAATTGAAAGAATTCTAATACTGTTATAATTATATGAAACAAATTTGACAAAGTACTTTAGAAAAACTTTGCAACATTAATCTTCAGAACAATTAATCTTTAAGTTGGAGTTTCCCCAAAAACTAAAGGAGGACTGAAATTGGTTCTTTGTAGGGTTTCTGAAGATTAATGAGTGGTACTATTTGTTTTTATATTAAGTTCAACTCAAACTATTTGCTTGTGTTAGGAAGCTCATGTTCTTAAATGGATTCAGCTATACAATGATATAGTTTACTAATTTTGATATCTTTTAATATTGTGCAGGTATTCTCTTTTAACTCTTGTGTCTGAGGCCATTTGCCATCTAATATATCCTTTTAGGTGGCAGGTAAGTTACTAATACCATGGGTTCCTATTTTTCTTTTCCTAGTTAGAATAACATGGTAAGATTGTCTCAAATTTCCCAGTAGTATTTTATTGTCTCATCTGGATATTACTGTTGATGTCTCTTTAATTTTTTCTAGACATGATGATTTCTTCAATATTCCATATTCTAATCAATTTATTTTTGTTTTGCTGAAGCATGTCTACATTCCATTACTATTTTACAGTGGAGTAGACTACATTGATGCCCCTACACCTTATATGATGGGTCTCCATTCTGGTGTTGATACTTCAAATCTGGCTATGGATGGTGTAAGTTCTGTTTGTGAATTAAAAATCTTCATGGTATTTATGTATATGTTCCACTTAGTTAATGTTCAGTTTGGAATGCGTCACTTTTTCTAGATCAATGTTTTATATGTATGGTTATTTTCATAAAATTTTGACAACATTTGTTCAATCTTTCTTCCGGTTATAGAGAGTTCCAAAATTAGGATATATTTACAAAATTTTAGAGTTGCTTCTGATTTTACTATGCCACCATGTACAACAAAGCTTGTCCAAGTTCTTAAATTCTGTAAAATAACATGCAAAGCTCCAACTTCATTAGACAAGGATTTCTGCCATTTTGAATGGACTAATGGTTACTTTGTTGGTTTATGTGTTCATTGCCTTCCTCACCTACTTTTTATGTTTCTACTAAAGGAGCTTTTATTGTGACTTAGCCAGGAGATGCCCTAAAGTGCCATCAACTTGAGCTAACCTTGGAATGTGTGGAAACAACACTACTAAACTTTGATCATGGTGATTGAGTTGTGATGTTGCTTCTTATGATAACAATCAGGTCATCCTGAAGTTGCTGACAAATTCTCATTTCTAGAACAAACCTATATTTAGATATTATAAAGAGTAAAATGGTTGTGACACCAATTCGAGAAGAAAAAGATCAGTTGGAATACAAATCTCAAAGTGTGAAGTGTAATGTGGGAGACATATTTTGGTCTCATCAAATGTAGTGCATTTGACCACTCTGCCTTGATTGTCATTTTCTATAGCTATTAACTATGCCATTACGGTTTATGCTCAACTAGTGAATGGATGATGTCATGTCTGACTTGTTTCTGTTTTTATTGGTCAACCATTGACCTGTTGGTTTATGCTTGTGCTTTTAGGTTTTAAAGATCAATTTGTTGAGCCTTGATTTAACTTGCTTTTTCATTCCTTATAGGTGGTTGTTGTGGACCTGGAATACAACAAAATTAGCACATCAGAAGAAATACCTCCTATTCCAGAGCCAGAATTAAGTTCTTTGCGTGGTGAAATACTGGAGCTCTTGCATCCCAATGTTGTGGGCATAGATCAGATGAAGGCTGGTCCAGTTACTTTTTCAGAATTGTATACAAAAAGTTGCAGCAAGAAGTGGGATAAGGGTCATGACCTTCAACTTAGGTGATACTTGGATGCATCTGAAATATTCATAAGTACTTGTTGCTTTCCTTCAGTTGGGTATTCAGATCGTTATATTTAGTCTTTTTATTGTCTTAGATGATTAGTTCTTTGGAAAGAAATATACGTGGTATACTGAACTGATTATTAGAGAAATAAAGACATGCTTGGTACTTTGAGTTCCTTTCTATGTTTTCCATTCTACATCTGTAGCATTAGTTAATGATTGTCAACTTTTCTTAGGAAATTCTACAATATCTGGGTAATTATTGGAGAAACCAGACAAAACTCAAACTTTTTCTGATTATTTGAGGGAATTCCAGGACACTTTATCCTTTCTAGTAAATATCAAGGACAAATCTTTTCAAATTACTTTGTTTTTTAGTTATTGCTTCTTTTACTAGTATAAATATCAAAGTAGTGGACAAAGGGAGCAAAGCTTTCAGCATTATATACGGAGCCACAAATTGTTACATCAAAGTTATAATGTTCAGTTATGCCCTCACAAATTAGGGCATTCATATGCATCAATGTCATTATATGCTGATACTAGTTTTGCTATTATCTGAAATAATGTACAGTTACAAGAGCTTTCTTTGTAATTTAATCACATTTTCTTGAGATTAATCACATTTTTGTGTCTTGTACAGGTTAATATTTTTAAACTTCTTTGCATCAATTTTAGGCGGCTACCGCAATTTCATTGTATGTAATCCGTTTTCGAAGTTGTTATCGTACTAAATTATCTTTTAACCTTCATACCAATTGAATTTATTTGTCCTTATTTTGACTATCATCAGGAAAATACTGCAAGTCATGACTTTAACACCCAAGCATTTTTAAAGAAGCGGTCACGATCAACTAACCAACCGGCAGATCCAATGGTGATGTTGCTTTCTAATTGATCATTTTTTTCAAGAACTTGTTACAAACCAATGTGGCTGCTTTATAAACTGTTTAAATGTTTCATGTCTTCTTCATATGCATTTTATGTAGTCCGTTGACATTCCTTGTCCTCATTTTACTTTCCTTAATTTGACAGATAACCCAGTTTTTAGATTCTCATGGTTTCTTGGATTACCTTGAGAGATGCATAGGATCAGATGAAAATAATAACAATAATCTTCTTGATAAGTTGCAAGATGCAATTGGGAGGGGTCAGAACCCATTTTCTATTCTCCCTTGGTCATTGGTGGAGCCAGAGATTCTAACCATATCAGATCCAGATGCTGGATTGTCAGGTATATGCAGTTGATAATTGCTTCTTTGAGTTAGAAAATTGGGTGAAAGCTGACCTTAATTGCCAATGTATGAATATATACATGAAAGTACATAAGAATAATTAATTTCCAAAAAAAATCCTACTAATTATACGCTATTATCAACGCCCCCTCACATTAGACCGAAGCTATAATGTCCATGTTTAGTTTAGTAAATATGAAACTTGAAGACCTCCTAATGACTTGGTAAACAAATTGACTGATTGATTTGAGAAATAGTTAACTATGTAATCAATTCCTTTGACATAATTCTCTTTAATGATAGTCCACCTCTGTCTATGTGATGCTTGATTATCGCATATGAATCTCATAGGCTTGTGTGACATAGGTCTAAGAGAATGAATCCAAATTTCTTCTAACAGTTGATGCACCTATAATAAATCACATGTTGCAATTAACATGGCCTTGTATTCAGCCTCTGCATTACTACGTGCTACTGTTTGCTCTTCCTTGAGACTAAGTTTCCTCCTTCAAATGCATAATAGTTTGAAGTGGTACGACTATTTGATTGTGAACCTACATAATTTGCATTTTCAATTCTTAGTATATCAATGTCCATAATTATGGTGCTTTAGT
Source organism: Erythroxylum coca (assembly GCA_027123465.1). NCBI lineage: Eukaryota > Viridiplantae > Streptophyta > Magnoliopsida > Malpighiales > Erythroxylaceae > Erythroxylum > Erythroxylum coca. The sequence continues at coordinate 26,911,848 of JAJMLV010000007.1, read as the reverse complement.
CTTTGTCCAAGAGGCCTCTTGATGTACTCTACAAAACGTAGTGGTAATGTTCAACATAAGGACAGGATATATTGACGCACTAAACTATCTAATGTACAACAGCTTACCAAGAACTTGTGATATATAGCAGGATCAGAATATGCCTCCCACATATTAGGTGTGATAGGGATATTTAAGAGTATCTATAGGTTTAGATTCCAATAACCTAGTCTTTTAAAACAAATTAGTAGTATATTTTTTCAGAGAGGTAAATTCCTTTTGTTAACAATGCTATCTCATTACCTAAAATATACTCTAAAAGATCAAGGTCATTGGTTTGAAAATTGTTGTTATAGAAGCCCTATACCTAGAGATTTGTACTGAATCATAATGACCTCGACATATATAGACAATAATAGGTTATGCTTTATCATAAAACATAGAATGGGTTAAATGATAATGTTTGAGACTAAATCATATATAGTTGTACTTACTCATCCAAACTATGCACAAGGAGACTGCCTGAGGTCATAAAATAATTTCTTTATGTCGACATATTTAGCTAGAAGAGTTCTTATAAGCGGCAAACCTTGGTGGTTGCTCCATATAGGCTTTCTTTTGAATGCAACATAAAAGAACACATTCTTAATGTCAATATGATGCAAGGGCTAGTGGGCATTTAGAGAAATAACAAGTCAAACCAAAGTGATCTTAGTCATAAGAGAGTGTGTTCGCATAGTCTACAACAAATATTTAAATGTAGCTCTTGGACGTGAAGCAAGCCTTAAGGTGATCGACAATATCATTTAGGCGACCTTTAGTAGTGAACACCCATATGCAACTTATATAAGATTTGGCAAAAGATAAAGGTAGAAGTTCCTACGTACCATTAGAATGAAGATTTGTCATCTTCTCAAGTATCATAGCCTGCCACCTAGATTGTGTCAAAGCCTCAACCATCGTCTTAGGTAGACACAACAGAAAAATTGAAATAAAAGAAAAAGAAAGAGACATGATGATAATTATTAGATATGGAGGAGAATGGGTAAATCTAGCTTAGATGATTAGTCATGGTATTAAGAGGAGTAGTCCAAGCCTAAGGATCACTCTTCATACTGTCACTTGGTGGGAGTATCCTTGAATTTGATGTTGGTAAAGAAGAGGAATTAGAATCATAAATTACTGAGGGAGGGGAGTCGATAGGTAGAGTAAAGTTTAGTAAAGATGGAGATGAGTCAATTGAAGAGGAAGGGTATAAGGTGCTTGTTCAAAGAAGGTAACATTGGCTAAGGTGGAATACTAATGGGGGACTAGCAAATAATACAGATATAAATTTCATTTTTGCCTTTGGGGAAAGTTTATGAGAATGTGGCATGAGGAATAAGACAAATTGCATACAACCAAATTGGTGGAGAGGAACACAATTTGTAGTAACATGTAATGTTATTTTCCAAAAAAACATGCAATGTTACATACAATAATATAGTCTAACAACCCAAAAGCACACACTTCTATAGTTCTTCACTTGTATATGAGTAATAGCCTTAGTTTTCCCAATTTGACCTTTTCTTTACGAATGCCATCTTTCCTGGCCACTTTCTATTTCTTCTAGCATGCTTTTTCAAAATAAATCATTTTACTTGATAAATATCTCTACTTCTTGCTCGGTGGTGAGTGTTTCGGCTCTAGCAGCTAATTGTTCAAACCAGTTTTGATATTCTTCGACCGTGCCGAACTGATGTAGCTTAGCAAGCTCCCCCAATTTATTGTGTTGAATAGTGGGTCCAAATTGAAGGTGACAGTGTTGTTTGAATTCCTCCCAAGTAACCCCTGGTTGATCTCTATCTAGTTTCAAAAGCCACACTTGTGCATCCCCATCAAGATGGTAAGAGGCAATCTCCACCTCCTCCTCTAGAATTCTTTGGTGTCGAAAGTAGTGTTCGCAATGGCTCAACCAGGCTAGTGGGTTGTGTTTACCATCATAAATGGGAAATTCGAGTCACCCATATCAGGGGGCTTGCATTCTAGCTTCGACTTGGTTAGGTTCTTGACCTGGGTCTCGTTGCCTGCGGTTAACACTCCCTGTCTCACCTTGTTGCCTTTCCACTTGATTGGCAGCCAAGTCCCTTGAGAGCTCTTCAATACGGGCGGAGAGTTGCTCACGCTCCAATCGGTCTCTTTGACGATCTTCGTGATACATTTTCATGAAAGTCTCAAGTTGCATTTGTAAGTTATTAGATGAGTCGCCCATAACTTCCTTGTCTGATACCAAATTGTTGTGGTCCCCCATTCGGGATCTAGTTACAGGATTATTGATGGTAAAATCAACCTGTGAGGTATGAAGCGACCAATGTTTTCTAGACTTCTTGCCTTTAGGACCTATGGTGAATTATAAAGAAAATAAAGGCTCGTTAAATGATAGAACGAACCTGTCGATCTCTTAATGACAAAATTTGGATGTTGAAAAATTTGAGATCCCACTTCCATTATGAATTCTAGCTTAAGGACACAAAGGAAAATAACGACTTCCTACAAAGCAGGAGCCACTACACTACATGCTGAGTAATTAACTAAAATGGTACAAAACAAAAGGAAATAACTGAAAAAACAGCTAGAATTCTTTGACTACTTCAACTCCTCTCCCTCCAGCCACATCTCTGATACATCATTCCTTTGGCAAACTTGTCATTACAAGGCAGCACTTCCACAGCTGGGTTTGTGTGCATAACATTTTTCCTCTACTATTAATCACCAACTTTATTGTTTACAATCATTCCAGGTAATTCTGACCATTCAACCTGTAATTTGTCAATTGAAAAGGCAACTTTGAGCCAAGAAGATCACAATTACGTTGTACCTATCTGGTCAAAACATCGGGATTAGTCACACTTGAACTTCTGAAATCATTGTGGAGGATGAGAAGTTTCTCCGTTTGCCAGTCATCGCTAAGCGATAGTCCATTTAGGACTAATTTGAAGGAAGAAAGGAAAAAATATTATAGAAGAGCCGTGGCTTTGATACCTACGAATAGTAAAATGAATATATAGGACAATATAGCCCTAATTACTTCTTCAAATTAAGAAGAATCCGTTTATTCTCTAAGTAATAAAATCTCAACTAATTAATAGAATATTATCTAATTATCTATAGAGAATCAACTAATTATCTACAACAATAACAATAACAACCCAGTAAAAATTCCGCTCAAATGAGAGATCTAAGGAGGTCCAGTAATATGCAACCTTATCCTTAATTAGTAAAGAGGCTATTTTCAGAATTAACTATTTATCTGTAGAGTAATTAGCTGATTATTTCCAATAATATCAGCAAAGATCATTAGTGCGGTGATCGTCTTTAGAAATGTTATGTAGGTAAATCCAAACTGTCTTACATCAATCCAAATAATTGAGATCAATCAATTTATATTTTGTGATCTTAGATATCATAGGAATGACATCAATCACAACAAAAACCTTTTGTTCGTCAACCATATAGAGACAAAATAGTCAAAAACAAAGCAGGAGCAACCATAAAATCTCAAATAAAAAAATCTAATATTTTGTGAACTTCGTTGCACATGCTTCCATGCATCGGCTTGTGGGAGAGGAGACAAAATATTCAGGTGCTGCATGAGGCTCACGCGTAAGGCTTTTAGTGACTGGTCTTCAAGGAGAGGCCGGTCGATTGTTGACGCTCCTAGTTGTGCTAGTGGTGAGGGTAAATGGTCTCTTAGAATGGGTGACTCATTTTGTTTTAAAAGTTCTGCTCACTGGACATATCTGAATTGAAAGAAGATAAAGAAGACCTCACCTTGCTCAATGAGCAGAATGGAGGCTACAAAAAGTTCAAATAGTCAAGATTGGCTCTAATACTATTTAAGAGAAAGGTATCTCTGTATTCTTATCTTAGTATAGAGTATAGCTACATATATATACTAACTAATCAAAAATTAATTAGGTAATAAGGCCCCTATAATCAAACCTATTATCAAACTAACACTTACAGAGTCTTTACAATTTGCAGCATTGACGAATTCTTCATACAGACATTCTTTCATGATGTAACTATTCTAGCGATGGTTGTTTCTACCTTGCTGGTTATCTTGGTAACTTTTTGCTCGTTGGCAACTGCTTCTCTCTTTAGTGATGCTTGACTGCTCGCTTTCTATCGCCACCATTCATCTCTCTACCAGTAACACTTAAGCACCATCAGTGATGCTTCTTCTTGCCTACAACGTCTTCTTCGTGCCGGCGACCTCAGAAGGCACCCCTCCCACCAATGACCCTACCTGCTGCTTTACCTCACGAGATGTTGCTCCCTTTTGTTGGTTTTTGTTATTTTTTAATCTGGGTTTAACAGAAAGTAAAAGAAAACAAAACACTGTAAAAACCGTCATGTCTGCCTCTACTGAACGTATTACTAGTGCTATGTCTTCTGCTTCTTCCCCAGTCTGACTGACCAAACTATTCTTTTTGGTGTATTTCCATATTTGATTTCGTGGTGAGGGAACTGAGAACCACCTAACCTCCCTCATCTCAATGTCTTGAATGTGGAGATATCATACATAATGCACACAGATGCCCCACTGTTTTCTATCTTATGGCAGTCTATGGACACTACAACGATCTCCAATATCTGAAGGTGGCTGCATGAATAAACGAAACGGGGAAAAAATTAAGGGTTTAGGGCTCACCATGTAAATTAGGGAATTAGGTGAATTAAGTTGACTCTATATCATTGTATTAATATATACGTAAAAGTACACAGGAATTATTAATTTACTTAAATAATCTCCTAATATACTATTGTCAACAGCTTCTTATGCATTTAATTTGGTACTATTACATGTTCAGATGAGGCTAAGGTATGGCCTTTGGTTTTTCAGGATCTGGCGCTAAATACACATATGATAGGTTTCCTTCAAACATTAGATCAGAAGATCAAGAGGAGAAGAGGAAGCAAATTCTTGCAGCAGCCAGCGGAGCTTTTGAGTACATAAAACATACTCCTGGGTAAATGTTTTGCAAATTTATATTATCTATGTCTTCCATATTGTACTGATTGCCATGTAATTCTGCTTTACTGTAACAATCATAATTCTCTATTATGTAACCAGCTCTCCATCTGTGCAAGTGGGCAAGGACTCTCTTAGTCCAATGGAGAGGGCTGTAAGTTCCTCTTACCACAATCATAGTGCAATTGCAATTGTAGAGATCGAAGTCTTAGCTTTTGACCTTAATACCTGTATTTTACAGGCTGAAAGGGAGCGTATGGTATTGGATATTAAAGTTAAACTGCAGGTAGAACTCAATTCTTCTTTGTTCCCCTATGAATCCAAAATCCAAACAAAATGTCTGGGTAGTACCTGGATTTCACATAAAGTGGAAGTAACAATGCTTTGCTGTTGAATTTGCAATACAATATGGCCTTTTTTTCTTCAGCTGTAAACTATCCTCTATGCATAAAGAAGTTAAGGACTCATGGTCTTTGTTGCCAATTTTACATGTATGGATGGAATATCTTCCATAGCTTTGGCAAATATTTTCTAAGATTGGCAACGATAAAGAGAAAAGCAATTTTGCATAAAAAATATGGTTTTGGAAAATATAAATAACGTTTAATAATAGTTAAATTTAAAAATTATGGTATTAACAAATTCTAAGTAGCATTGTTTCCCTTTTCACTCAACTTATGGAATTTCACTCAGCTGCACCATTTGAATGCTTATAAATTTTCAAGAGAAGAAGATATTCTACTGCAGTTTTCCTTTCAGTTCCATAAATGACTTTGCATCAAACTGTTACCCTTTTTATTTGTTGTATATTTTTTCCTCCTTTGCTAGCTTTAAATACAAATTATAAAGATCTGGTGGACAGCAATATTGTGGTTGTGTCTTTTCTTGTTAATATTTCTGCTTGATTCTGTCACAGGGACTGTGGTTGCGTCTTCTCAAACTGGGAGTTACTGATGATCCGCTTTCGTCGTTTGAATATGGAACAATCCTTGGTATTGTTCTGCAAGAAATCTCCTCTTATTGGAAATTTAACATGAATGGCTTTTGTTGAAAATGTTTAAGACGAGTGCCTGATGCCCCTCAGTTACAAAACACTCTGTCCTTTTACTTTTTTTTTTGGTTCAGTGTACTAACAATGATCTTCTGATGGATTGCAGCCTTGATTGAGTCTGATGCAGAGGGAATTGGCGGTAGTGGGTTTGTTGAATGTATAAGGGAGCACATAATCTCGGTATTCTGCCAGCAAAGGCATCAGCTTATTTTATGGCATTCCCTGAGTTTATCTAACTTTGGCAGGTTTTGTTCTTGCAGGGTTGGCAATGTCAACTGACTGATGAGCAATTTATAGCAGTGAAGGAATTGGTATGCAAAATGCAATAACTATGTTTTTTTATCTACTAGAAGATCATCATTATGATTGAACTTTGACATGTGAAATATTATAGGTAAATCCTATGTTTGCAATTAAAAAATATTGAACTTTTTTGTTCATATCAAAGCAATTCCTTCTACTTCATTTTAGCAACACTCTTATCATGTCTAATCATATAAATGAAATATACTGCTAGCTATTTGCAATTTGGGGTGTCAAAATGTTTACAAGTTTGAATATGTTGCCTCTTTGGTCCCTGGACATTTGAAAAACCAAGTTATCCAAATAGGGCTCCCTTACTGTCTTGTCTTCTATGTCGAAGACCAATATGAATAAAATAAATATTTCTAGATATGTGGCATATTTGTAGTGAGGAAGATAAAATCTCTCAAGTCACTGAGGGTGTTAAATCGGTAAGTAATGGTATCATGAGATGAGTTAAGAGAATTCTTGTTTAGAAACGGAAGGTTTGCATACTTTTGAAAAGTTGATTGAAAACATGTATGATTTCTTGGTAGTTGAGTCATGAACTATGGTGTCAACTTTGGTTTTAAATTTCTTCTAATGTTTATCTACTTCAAATTAATTTTTGTGTGGCTATAATTTTTTTTTCATGTTCTTGAGCTTCTTGGCTCCATTTTTCTGGCCTTTGTGTATGTTAATAACCCATGACATATGTGATTCAGTTGAAAACAGCAATTAGTCGTGCAACCTCACGGAATGACATTTCAACTATTAGAGATGCGCTTGAAGTTTCTGCTGAGATGTACAAAAGGGATGCTAATAATGTTTGTGACCATATACAATGCCACCTGTTTTCTCTATCAATATGGGAGGAGACAAGGTAAGAATTTTGGCCATTTGTACAAGATTTGATTGCTATCATAAGTTTCATTATCTGACTATGCAACTCATTATCTCCTGTATTAGACAGATAAACTTTTGGTTTAATCTGTCCTAATTTCTGTCATTTTAAGGTCTAAAGATTAAACTTATTGACGTGGCTGACTTAGCTCTTCTCTTTACATTTTCTCTCCATATGAATATTCTCTTCTTCTAGGCCATCTCTTAGATACTTGGCATAATATAGTTGACCCCACCTCACTTCTGTTTTGGCCCCAATTTATCCTCTCTTTTTCTTCCCCGATTTTTGTACTGTTACTCATTGGAAGAGAATGCATTGCAAGGTTCTGGGAAGGATATTTTGACTTTCTAATGGAGCATTCTTCTAACAAGTAAGCTTACACAGCATTCACAATTCCATTCTTATATGTATTGTTTTTCCATTAGTATATTCTTCTTGTTTATGCCTAGATCATAGAACTAAGTTATATGAAGAATGACCATCTAGTTTGTTCAATGCTTAAACACATAATGCAAAAAACAGTAATGCAGTAAAAACTTGGTGTTCCTTAAAATGATGATCTACATGATTGTTGTATTCTCTTTCATGTTATATAATTATGCTCAAACACTACAAGTTATGTTGGGAAGGACAAAAAGGGCTAGGGAAATTGTTTATAACTTGTAGTTGATTTGACATCTCTTGTAGTTGCTTCCGGCTTTCTGGAAGATGTTTCCTATAGAAGTCTTGTCAGCCTCCGTTAGCCATTTCCTTTTTTTACTTATCTAGCATTAAAAATTTACTCAGGGAGGGAGTAACCGTACTGTGGTCCTTCTAATTTCAATAGTTACAACCTAGAGTCACCAGAAAATAGCACAACATCAATGTCAGGCAGATGATTATGTTTTTCACTGCCTTTTGACTTTCCTTATCTGAAAAGTAATTCTATGTATTCAGTAGTAATTCAGGTTTTTCACATATTTTTTGTACATAAAAGGCATATTCATTTGTATTCCGTAGTGAAGGTTTTGTCTAACGTCAATTGCTAGATATGAACTTACTGCAATGCAGTGCAGTATACAAATGTTTACTAGGAGATAGCTAACCTACTTTGTATATGAATTCCTTTGTCAGGTCAGCAAACTATGCAGCTTTAGTGACAGCACAATTGATCCTGGTTGCATCACACATGGTGGTGTCGTCATCTTTTATCTCACCTTTTGTTTACCATTGAACTTAACTTACCTGTTTCTATCTTATGTTGCTTGATTGTCAAGGCTGGCCTGGGACTGCCTGATACTGATGCATGGTACATGATAGAAACAATAGCCGAGAAGAACAATATTGGATACAAGCAACTTGTAAGTTGAATTCTGTAATATTTTGTCAGTTACAATCCACATTTTTTTCCATTTTCCTGGCTGTTTTAGTGGCTTAAATGTGTGAAGTTGTACGCCACATATAATTTAATGACCTCTGTGTGCTAATTGCATGTGCTTAGTTCGCATGTACAAGTTTTGAATCATTTGTTAATTCAGCTATGATTGTTTGATGTTTCATATTCGCTTACTTTTTGAAATAATGGAACAGTACATTATACTTTTGTTTATTCTATGTTTTACCTGCAATCATGAAAGCACTTCAGTGGACTAGCAGTTGCTAAATAGGTTGTTTAAATCTAAGACATGGGACACTGTAAATAATTTTTTAACATATCTTTTCAGAAATCTTTGTAACTATGCTTCCACCTTCATGAGGCCAACAAGAATTGACTAATCCACTAGATTTCCTCTATTCTTCTTATTTCTTTCTATTCTTTTTCCTCTTCTTGAGATTATATTCAACTGAAATTTTCTTTGGTTGATGTTTCAGATAAAACTTCGAGGATTTTTATCACACATTCAGCAACTTCGTATTGGTTACTGGGGCATTGCAGCTGTGAAGCCGCAATCAATTTCATCTCATGGATTGTCATCCCCTCGTCCAAAAGATGCTAAGGATGAGGGTCAGCAACCTGCCGAGGCTTCTGGTATTGGTAGGAGCTGGGTTCAAAGCATGTTTAGTAGAGACTCATCAAAAGCAAATTCTTTTGGTCGTGTCCGTAAGTGGACTTCTGATGGGCTGGCTCATAAACAAGATTTGTCTGCCTCTGGGCAAAAGAAACTTCAAACAAATGTTCGCATACTTAGGGGTCACAGTGGTGCAGTTACTGCTTTACATTGTGTAACTAGAAGGGAGGTATGGGATCTAGTGGGTGATCGTGAAGATGCAGGATTCTTTATTAGTGGCAGCACGGACTGCATGGTAATGTTACTTGTTTAATTGTTCTATATAACTTAGTATGATACTTCAAGAAAGTGTCAATTTTCAAAGTTTGATGTCAGGTCCATGCTTTATGTTATCTTTCAAGGATTTCTTAGAACATTGAATTATATGGCCCTTTTACATCTATGATTAATACCAGACTTGTTTAATCACCAATCACCCATTTTGGGCTGCTTATTTTCACTTTATCTCATTTCCTTGCTATGGTTATATGCTGGGACTAATAAGTCATACAAATTGGGAAAGTTCAAAACATTACAGCAATTCTGTTTGTATACAAAATAATTAATATTTAGTGATTGGAGGCAGGTCAAGATCTGGGATCCTAGTATGCGTGGTTCTGAACTTCGGGCAACTTTAAAGGGACACTCTAGGTATGTAAAAGCTTATATATTTTCTATTACATATTTGCTGATGTCAAAGGCAGTTGATGGTTATGCCTCCTTACTGAAACCCCTTTTGATGTCTAGTATTTTATTGTGTTGCTGTCTGTGCAGAACTGTTCGTTCCATAAGTTCAGACCGTGGGAAGGTAGTTTCTGGATCTGATGATCAGTCTGTTATTGTTTGGGACAAGCAAACATCCCAACTCCTAGAAGAGCTTAAGGGACATGAAGCACAGGTTTTCTTATTGTTTCCATTTCCTAAATCTTTTGTTATAGTTCGAGAGAGCTTATGCTACTTGGATTTAGGAATGAAAAGTGGCCCAGATCCATGTCTCAGATAGGTGCTTTTAATTGTTTATTTATGTTTCTTCTTTCACTTAAGGGTTAAGTGAAGAACCCACTTATTTAAGTGTTGCGGAGGTGCATGCACTGCTGGTTCAATGTCGTAGTTACAAGAAAAATTTCTAATTTTCTGTGTAGCAACCCAGTTGCTTGTATAATTCAATGTCTTAGTTATAAGAAAATTTTCTAATTTTCTGTGTAGCAACCCAATTGCTTGTATAATTGTTGCAGAATTTTCTTGAATTGCTCCTACTGCTAAGTATGTAAAATTGTATATTCCCAATTGTTGTTAGGATTTCCTCTTTCTCTTTCGTGTTTCACGTTTCTTTCTAGTTGCTTTATTTGAATTATTCTTTTTGTGGTTGTGCATATGTTTGCACACTATCAAGCTTTGTCAAAGCGCATAGGAAACATCTAGTAGATGTTTGAAACTACTTGTAATTTATGCTATTTAACCATATAGGTCAGCTGTGTCCGTATGCTGTCAGGAGAGCGTGTTCTTACTTCTGCCCATGATGGGACTGTTAAAATGTGGGATGTTAGAACTGATACCTGTGTAGCAACAGTTGGCCGGTGCTCTAGTGCAGTACTATGCATGGAATATGATGATTCCTCTGGAATCCTGGCTGCTGCTGGTAGAGATGCGTAAGTAGTTTGAAACTTCAAATTGGGTCTCCAATTGGGACAAATATTCAAATATTTATCCTGCCACTTTTAACTAACGTATTGAACACTTGCATAATCAGGGTTGCAAACATCTGGGACATCCGTGCTGGTAGGCAGATGCATAAGCTCTTAGGTCACACAAAATGGATTCGGTGAGTTAACAAGGCATATGGTTATCCTTTTCTTCTGGGGCTCAATTGTAGTTGTTCATCAACAAATATATTTATTTGTGATGCAGGTCTATTAGAATGGTTGGAGACACTATGATTACCGGTAGTGATGATTGGACAGCAAGAGTCTGGTCTGTATCTCGAGGAACTTGTGATGCTGTTCTAGCCTGTCATGCTGGTCCAGTACTGTGTGTAGACTATTCTGCAGCAGATGGAGGGATAATTACTGGTAGGCAGCAGTCCTCTACTCATTTGTTAACTGCTTTTAGGTTGTGGGGGAATTCATTGCGTCTTAATGGAAGGGGTAGTTTGGTGTCAAAGAACTGTTGAGAAGTATTGAAATATTGTTATCATTTTCAGGTTCCACTGATGGGCTGCTTCGCTTCTGGGAAAATGAGGAGGGTAAGAGAAGAACCATGCAGTTGATATATTGGCTAATTTATATCTTTTCCAGATCTGTGGCATTGAACGTCTGCTTTTGCCGAGTTATATTTGGTGGTTTTATTAGAGTGATATGTTGATGGTGCCTCTAATACATTTCCATGGAATGATCATCACCATGAAAGAGCTTTTGCAATTTTTCCATTTAAGTTGCTTTTGTTGGTGTCATGAAAAGGTTAGTTGCATTAGTCAGTGAAGGTCTCGTTTTTGTCCAATTTGGGTTTCATATGAAAATGCCAACCCTAATTGTCTGTACCATGGTTCATCTGTCTCATTCCTAGACTTTCTGCAGTACCAGCTGCAAATTTGCTGTTGTTTGCTGAAAGAGAGTAGTATGTGTAAAGTAGATCCATTAGGAAATCAAAAGGAGCTCGGTCTGGTTGGTTGAGAGAAGGATGGGAGAAAGGGGGGAGGGAGGTGCAGATGGTGAAAATTTTAAGTGGATGTTCTTTTTCATTTTTTTGGAATGCCTATGCTCCTTTTGTTGGGAGCCAATCTTGACTTGAATCTACATCATGGGGAGCTGGTGATTGTTATGCAATATTTGGTGTTAATAGTTTCTGGTGGAAAAAATGTGGTGAAACAATTCCCTGTTTCTGTATCTTTTTAACTCCTCTCCATCACTCTTATGGATATCACTTCAACCTTTAAGTCAGTAAGATGTGGTTTCATTCCTACTTGCTTTCTTTTTATGTACATATAATGGTTTAGTTCATTTTACTGAGTTGACAATTGTACAGTAAATATTCACTTTTAGGGTAGATACAACCATAATGGTAACCAAAACAGTCGTTCAAGTACTATCCTTTTTACTTTTCTTGCTTCTTTAATTTGCTCAAAGATTTCATTTCTACATTGATTACGGAGAGTGTATATGTGCGCAAGAAAATCAAGTGTGTAGATTTTATTTTTACTTTTCTAGTTACTGTTTCTCCCTCTCTTCCCATTTGTTTACATTATACCATTAATCATGTGATGCGTGCAGGAGGTATTCGATGTGTGAAGAATGTAACTATTCATTCTGCTGCTATTTTATCTATCAATGCTGGGGACCACTGGTTGGGAATTGGAGCAGCTGACAATTCCATGTCTCTATTCCATCGACCTCAGGAAAGACATGGTAGTTTCTCTACCACTGGATCAAGAATGGCTGGGTGGCAGCTTTACAGAACACCCCAAAAGACGGTTGCTATGGTATTAACCTTTTTCTTTTGTGTTGGTAGGAAGCTACTTATTGTTACCTTCTTCTGTTTGTTTAGTTTTAAATAATACTGTTTTCTTTGACTGGCTTTTGGTACTCCCTTTGCTTATAGCTTTGGGCCCCATAGACGTCCTCTGACACCTAATGAACCCTTTAGATTTGTTAAAAGTGTGTTACAAGACAAAGAAACTTCTGCATAGGACTTGGTGACTTGGATCTCTAAATGTTAGAGCTTGATAATTATGTTTTTGCTCAGCAACTGCTTTTGATCTTAATTACTTGCAAAAGAGAAATTTGCATGTGCTGGAAATATGGCTGATGCATAGTTTTTTAGGGTTATTGAGGTGTGAACATTTTATTGCATTTATTGTATTACTTATTGTATTTCTACATTTTTATTTATTACTACTACTACTATCTTTTATGCTTATGCTTATGTTTATTGTTATTTTTATCATTACTTTATTATTTTAATATATATTTTTAATTAATTTTTTATTTTATTATATATATATATATTTTATGTGGGTCGGATAAAGCTGCGTACTTTTGAATCTTTCCAAATCCTACATATTGGATGTTAGATTGTGTGAAGGATAGCAAGTGTGAATAATTCTTCGTATTTATACATGCAATGGTTATTACAAGGGGGTACTGACAGCAGTTAATGAATGATTTATGACCTTATTCATTTCTCTTCTTCACACTTATTATTAAGGATGACCACCAATTTGTACCTTTAACATAAATGCAATTTTAAGGAGCTTTTTGTTTCTGTTCATTTTCTTGTGTTATTTTTGGGCGGGAAACTTTCTGCACTAAGCAAAAACCAGCAGGCTAGATAAATCCCAGTCGTGTACTGAAACTTCAAACAGATGAGCAAAGAAAAATCTGAAAAGATTTTGCCCTAATGTTGACAAGGAAAACATAAAGTTGAATGGTAGAATTGAACTGGTTCACTGATGTCATTATAGACAGTTCAAATTCTCAAGTTTGGACTCTTCTTTGTTTAGTCAAGCTTTTGTACTTGCTTGGCATTCTTCCTTCACTTTTAGAGTTTACTTGACAGCCATTGATGACTTTGAGTTATACGATAGAGGGTACGGTTCTGCCCAAGCAGAAGATTTGAGTGCAGAAGATTTTTTTTATTATGTTGGGCGTAGGCTTTTTTATTGTGCTTCCCTAAAGCTTCATCTACGCCTTCCCTTCCCATTATTAAATTAGCACATAGCTTACTTGAATTTTCCTGCAATTGTTCTTGATGGCCTCACTTTTTGGTTGCCAGGTGAGGTGTGTGACATCTGATCTTGAAAGGAAAAGGATTTGCAGTGGTGGCCGAAATGGTGTTCTGAGGCTGTGGGAAGCAACAATCAACATATAAACCTGTATCATTTTTTGTCATGGATGTGTTCAAGGCTCATCGAATACACCAACCTGTAAATCATTTTGAAGATATTTGAAATGGCGCAAGTCAGTTAATACTGCCTTTTCTTGTATAAATTTACGTGGTTCATGTAGAAAGCTGGATGTGGTGCATCTTCCTTTGCATCAATTTGCGTATTGTACTGGATTTTGGTGAAGAAAACACGTGTTTAGAACAGTGAAAAGGTTTTTTTGTTTTAAAAGTATGATAGAGCATAGAACAAAGATGAAGGTCATCTTTTATAGATTATTCTTTTTCTGTTTGAAATTGGTAAAAACTGGTCGTTACCTTGGTGATTGTAGTGAAGTTGTGATGAAGTTTGAATTGCTGATCTCTTCGGACAATGTTCTTCACAGATCGTTATTCTGAAATTACATTTTCCAAGTACAAGGTTTCTAATTATTGTAATGTTGAGTTTTCGCTCATCTGGTTATCTATTTATGATAAAGTTAAATGTACCGATTAGTGTTCTTTTTGTTAGAGAATATATAAAAACTAATTAAATTGGCCTCACACATCAGCTTAAGCTATTATGGTGAAATGGTCGTTTAACATGGTATCAGAGTTTCTATGACCAAATGGTCATGAGTTCGAATCTTACCACCTACCTATTCTAATTAAATTAAGCACAAGGTAAAGTAGACATGTGCAAGTTTTAAGCCTAAAGGACTTTCACTTGAAGGGGTGTGTTAGAGAATATATAAAAACTAATTAAGTTGGCCTCATACAACAGCTTAAGCTATTGTGGTGAAATGATCGTTTAACACTTTTCACTCAACTCCCAGGGGGTTATGATTCCTATGATTTCATAATTTGTGGACAGTTTATTCAGAAATGTTATCATATTCTTAATTGCAGCCAAACAATTCTTATTTTTGCTAATCATCAACGTATATTGGGCTACAAAGAGAACTACTTGAGTCTACAATTAGAATATGATCTAAAACACAATCTCGATTGCAACCTCATACAAATTGGAACTATAGTTGGCTCACACATTCCATATTCTGTTGTAGTAATCTAAATCTTGACAATTGACGTTGTGTAGGCTAATGAAGTTTCTAATTTGCTGAAGAGTTCTATTGTTGAATTGTTATGAAGATAGAACTTTTATCCTAAAAAATGCAAGAATCCTTTTCTTCGTAGATATTTTTAACTAGAAATTTCATAGCCAAGCTGAAACACCACTTGATAGTGTTGTTGGAATGAACAATAGTAGTGCACCTTCTGATGAAACTCCAATCAATTGGAGCTTGTTGAATGTAACACTTTTGTAGCAACAATTTCTATATATTAGAAACAAACTGACATTAAAAAATAGGTGATCGCTTCATCACTCATGCACAAAGAGCATCTGTTTGGGATATTAAAAACCTCACATTATCTAGAGATTGTAATTTGTCTTTCATAGCTAGCCATAACATGAAGGAGCATGAAGGATGCTCGAGGATGACACTCTTTGTGCCGTACCAGTTGAGTCTAGGCAGGGCCGTTCCTAACATTTTATAGGCCCTGGGCAAAGTAAAAAAAAAAGACCTCAATAAATTGGCAATATATAAACTTTAAAAGTATTTTTTATTTATTAAAATTTAATATTCATACATAAGTGAGCCGATTTATAGGTCCACATACTCAACAAAATATTAAATGATTATAAAATCAGCTAATAATATCTTACAATTGTTAGTAATAAGAAAATCACTAAAAATAATAAGAGTAACAACAAAATAGCAATAGCAACAATCAAACAACAATATTAGACTGCAAAATACTAAGAGAATTGCACTAACAAACACACAAATGATCATAATTTATGAAAAATTTCTTCGTGCATTTCTAGATGCAATATCATTAATAATATTATCAAAAACAATATTATCCAACATATCCTTCTTGATACATAAAATAATTAAACCATTCAACCTTTATTGTGACATTTATGACCTCAAGTAGGTTTTCAATAATTTTAACTTTGAAAAACTTCTCTCAGCTAATGCTACAGCCACAATTATAGTCAATAAAATTCGATAAGTAATTGAATTATTTGGATAACAATCTGCAGCTTTAACAAATTCTAAAACTTGAATTGATGACATTAACTTATTTAGCAAAGCCATTTGTAACAGTTTTAATTAAGAAAAAAGATAATCTAAATCCACATTTGACACATTATCAGGAGAAAAGTTGTTATAAAATTAGTACAACATTCTTTTAATTGGTTATCATCTAATGACCTCGACTTATTTGAATCAAATAAGAATCCAAAAATATTTTCAAATGTCATTAATTGTTGAAATATATTCTTCAACGAAATAGTTGCCATATCCATAACAGCTAGAAAGTAACTAACTCTAAAAGAATCCTTAACTGATTGTATTTCTCTATCGTGATCAATTTCATCAAATTGTCTTTTCCTAATAATACAACGTCTAGTTGGAAATGTCGGCTCATTCAAGTTTCTAATATCCTCTTAAATGTGAATCTCATCACTTAAATTTTCTTTATATTGTTCAAAACTATCTTTACCTAATTCCTCGTGATTCTCACTAGAGGAGCCTACTCTTTTAATAAATTTATTAATTACTCCTTTTTAGGATTCTATTAACTATTCCACTTGTTTTTTTTTTCTTTTTTTTTACTTACAGACAAATGCTTTTTAAGCAACATAATATAAGCCAATTATAACATAATTGGACAAGAGAAAGAACAAAAAAACTTGTATGGAACTGAAAGAAATATGCAAGAGCAACAGAACACCAATACCTTGACAATATATCAAAAAGATATATCAGTGGTATTATATTTGTGACAGAAAAAATAAAAAACAAATTTTAATGATAGATAAACACCAATTTCTAAAAATACATTAAATTAACATTATTAGGAGTAAATTATAGTGTAATTTATTAACCATTCTAAGTTTGCCAAGCCAAATATTATCCTATTTTGCAAGTTGTGGAAATGATTAAATATTATTTTGTCAAGCAACTAGATAAAGGTCT
>JAJMLV010000007.1:26852772-26872772 GCA_027123465.1 Erythroxylum coca | reverse complement strand
TTCATCTTCTTCTTCCTCTTTTTCTTCACACTATCAGCCCACATCTCCGAACGATCAGCAGGTACCAAATTATTGGTTAACTATTTAAAAGAGATTGAGAATAATAAATAAACATAAAGGAAACTCCACTTATGCTGCAAATTGAGAAAAATAAATAAATATAAAGGAAACTCCACTTATGCTGCAAACTTTGTAACCAAAGCAATGAAACATGAAACCACCTGTTTTGTATTTGCAGCATTTCTAAGCACATTTGAAAGAGGATATAGCGCCGATATGGTGGATTCTGTATGGAGGAGTAGTGGCCAAATATTGTGAAATGGGCAAATAAAGTAAATTTTCACATCAAATTAGTACTCAACTGTTACGTGGCTCTCACTCTTAGTGGTGTTATTTATAATATTCATTTTCACTTTTTTTTTTAATAAAAATAACATGATCAATTTTTGATTCATTTTCGAACGATTGAAGAGAACTGAAATAGTTAAAATTAGAGGAAAAAATTTAGAGTTAATGTCAAGTATAATGACCAAGAGTATAACCTTGAATTGGTACGATGGGAACTGGTAACCATCAAAATCCTGGAAGCTCTAAAAACCAAAGTCTAACATCAGATCTATCTTCAGCTTGTTTACAACATAATTGAAGCACGTTAAACTACAATCCAAGCCTGTGAACTACAGATGGAGGCTCCTCAAGGAGGATCCGAGAGGGATAAATCCAACCCCACCTCCTCTCCTGTTCACCTCGTCTCCAATTTCTGGAAAGGTACCTACTGCATTTTTCTCCTAGTTTACACAACAATTTTGGCTGAAATCGGTAATTGCTTTGAATTTTACAATTCGATCAGTTTCTGGTTCCGTTTCTTTTGAATGATCAGTGAATTTATTTTACCTTTCCACTTGTAGCTGTTTGGCTGTTATGAGTGTAACTGGAGTATTCGATAGATTGTTCCTGGACTCTGATCGCTTAGGTTAGGCTTTGTTAATTAATGTCTGATGCTAGGAACCATAGGTCTAGACGAATTGCTACTCGGTTCATTAGTCAGATGTTGCTTTCTGTGTATTGTAACAGCTCACAGTTACGATCGGCATTGATTTTTCATGTTATTTTATACTGGGTAATCACTGTCTATAAATTTTGGAAACAGTCACGTCTTCACTGTATGAAGTTAACTCATCAATTCATTGAAACCGCTAGAGGAATCGTAAAATGGATAAGTTCTGCTTGAATGCTCGCTCTCTTTTAAGGATTATATTGTACTAGGGGTGATGCATGTGATTTGTTTCTGTATAGGCTGAGGTTCATCTTTGTTGAGAGATCACTCGTTTTATCACCTTTTGCTTAATATTTTCCTTTTTTATTTTAGCTCTTGTTGTCTTGGATAATATTGATGCCAAAAAAAAAGGAAGAGATAATTGTGAAAATGATATACACAGCTTTTTGGAACCAATCTTTGTTCCATATTTCTCTCTATATCCTATAGGAGTTTCATTGATCAATGTCTCTCTACACGTTGTGTGTGTGCGTGTGTGTATGTATGGATATACAGACATATTTGTAATGTTGCTTATAATCAGTAAATAACTGATTTGAAGTTCTCTTCGAACATTCTATCCAAATTTTTGGCAGATTTTCAGTTGGAGGAGGAGAAGAGTTTGTTGGATGAACAAGGGATAAGGATAGGTGAAAATCAGGAAAATAGCCAGAAGAATCGACGTAGACTGGCAGAGAGCACTAGAGGTAATTCCTATGGCAATAAGAAAGATTGTGGCAGTTATAAAATAGATAACAGAAGTTTTTGTTTAATTGTGGCTCAGTTAGCAAATGGTCTGGGTATATGGGGTGAAATGCTTCATGTACACAAGCTTTACTCTAGGAATGAATGGTTAGACAGTGCTTGATTTGTCTCATATCTTCTCTCTTTTATTTTTCCCGGTGAGTCAGCAGTTATTATTTGCATGGTTAAAGCCACTTGTCTTTATTTACACCTCAATTTTTTCCCAGATTTCAAAAGAGCTTCTCCTGAGGAGAAGTTGACTCTTTTTAATGCCTTACTCAAGGGTTATCAGGAAGAAGTTGATAATCTTACAAAGAGAGCAAAATTTGGAGAAAATGCATTTCTTAATATCTATCAGAAACTTTATGAGGCTCCAGACCCTTATCCGGCTCTTGCTTCTATTGCTGTAAGTATCGGCCTGTTCAATTTTAGGAATTTTTTTTCTGCATTTGGCATAACTAGTGTGTATGGATTCTTAAAGTATTTAAAATTATATAATATATCCAGTTAACATTAGATAATATATCAGGGAATCACATGTTGATTAAATGTCATAAATAAATTGCAAACATTTTTTCCACGGCACTGCATTGATGATGTTCACCTGTTTGATCTGCTAGTCACTTTTTTATTTGTACAGGAGCAAGATCTCAAGTTGGCTGAATTGGAGTCGGAGAATAGGAAGATGAAAATTGAGTTAGAGGAATTCAGGGCCGAAGCAACTCATTTAAAGAATCAGCAGTCAACAATAAGAAGACTTGAGGAGCGCAACCGTCAGTTAGAGCAACAAGTAAACATTTTATCTGATTCCAGCACTCTGGTGTTTTTGGTTTAGGATCTTCTAGTTTATTGATGCATAGTCGAGTTACAGTTAATATTCCTGCTTTTCAGGGGGCACTCAAGATGCAAATATTATAGTGATATGGCTAATATGAGCTTGTAACAGTTGTAGTGCCTAAATTTAGTTATTCCTCTCCAATTATCTATTCTGCTGTTTATTATGTAATACTGTTGTACAAAAAGTGTGATGTGAAAATGAACTAAATTACATACCCTGCACATTTCAATCACTGGATGTTTGACAATTCCAGCTTTGGGTGCTGAGCCTTGAGATGATTCTCACCCTTGGCCTCTAACATCTTCTTTACACGTGACAGAAAGGGGGATTGGCAAAAACAAAGAATTATAGAGGCCCGGATATTAAGTATTATGGAAGCTAGAATTTAGAAGCTGTTAAATTTGCGTGTGAAGAAATATTAGTACATTTATAATTATTATCAGCTGGAGTGACTGCAGCTTTTATGCCTCGTGAGAAATGTGTTTATCTTTTACATTAAAAGCCTTACAGCGCCTGTTTCCAGGCCATTTGATATTATGCTCCATAATCTTTGCATAAGTAACTCTGGTTGTTGATATCTTGTTGCAAATTATGCTTCTTTCTAATATTTGGTTTAGATGGAGGAAAAAGTAAAAGAACTTGTAGAGATCAAACAACGCACTTTGGCTGAAGAGAACCAAAAAACATTGGAGGTTTTGAAAGATAGGTACATTTCTGTGGTTTTGTGGAGGTATCCCGTGTTTTCACTGAAGGACCAGTAGTTGCTCTTAATCGTAACAGTGATCTAGACAATCACCTAGTATTGCTAGTCAAATAGACAATGCTCTTTATCCCTGGGTAATGAGACTTATTGTTTTCTTTTTAGAGAGCAATCACTGCAAGATCAATTGCGCCAAGCTCAAGAAAGTGTTGTAAATATGCAGAAATTGCATGAACTTGCTCAAAGCCAATTGTTTGAAGTACGTGCTCAATCAGGTGATATGCTAATCAAGACTTACTTTATTATGTTGGAACCATGTAAATCTAAATGTCCACATCTTTGGTTGCTGTTATTTTTGCTTGACCTATCTGCTTTTATCACATCTTGAACCATTGTTCATAGCAACTGCAAAATCTATTATTTTATTGTTCTTCCCATCGATCTAACACACGTGTTAAATAATTTCAGATGAAGAAAGAGCTGCCAAGCAATCAGAAGTTAATCTTCTGATAAATGAAGTTGAAAGGGCTCAATCACGACTTCTTAGTCTAGAAAGAGAGAAGGTTTGTTTCATATATCTCAAGAGTGCAACTTAATATCTCATCTGTTTTAGTGCTTTACTTTTCCTTTTTACAACTTTCATCAGCACAAGTGTTTACCCTTTGACCTCTTTAAAAAAATTGTGATCGAATTGGATCTCTCTCTTATTTTTGCATGATTGCTGCATCAAGAATCTCCACCCATCACAAGTTTTTTCTGCACTCTGTCAGCTTGATTGATAAACAGATGACTTGCATTTCGGAAGAAACCCTAATATTGGGAAAACTCCCATTGTTTAATTACCATGATGTCTTATTTTATGTTTGCATTTGTTGCCTAATATATTATTTAACAGCATCTTAGTAGAATTCTCACTGAATGTTGGGTCTAGGGAGCTTCAGAAGTATGCTTAATGCTATGGATTCTAACCGAATGTCACTGCAGGGTGTCCTACGCTCACAATTGCAGTCAGCAAATGAAGACACTGGAAATAAGAAAAGGTGATATTCTCTACATATATTCACTGTGCAGTTAATTTCCTAAACCTTAAGTGCAAATTGAAGAAATTTAATCTGGGCATTTTTATTTATTATGAGATATATTTCATTTGTTTTCTTCTGGGTTTTATTTTTTCAATCTTTTTTATATTATTGCGTATATTGATATCTTCGACTGTTAATTTCTGGTACTCAGTGACAATGCAGACTCAAATAAAATCCTTGAGAATTCCTTGATTGCCAAAGAGAAGATTATCTCTGACCTTAATATGGAGCTGCACAATGTTGAGACTACCTTGGCAAATGAGCGGGAACAACATATGGTTGAGATGAAAAGGTTGAATGCTGCGTTGAATGAGAAGGTAATATGCTTTGTTGTTATTCTGTTAGAAACAGATTCTTATTTTGCTCAGCTTGATATGTGAGCTTATTTTCATGCAACGAGGAAGATAGTCATTGTTTGCTGATGCTGAATCCATGCAATATGACATGCCCAAAATTGTATGTTTAGTATATGTTGTTCTACTATTTCCCAAGGTTCTATATTCTAGCTTTTGTTTACGTCTAGCCATGTGTTTGATGCAAATTTTTGCAGCAGTTCTTGTCAATCTTCCAATGGGGTTCTGTTACGAATGAGCTCTTTTTATCTTTTATTGCATTATCTTTTTAAGAATCAATAATTATTAATTACTTACGCCATGTTTATTTACACTGTGGTTTTTTGTTTTCATTTTCAAATTTAGTAAAAAAACTTATTTGTTTGAGTTTTTTGTTTCTTTTTTTTTTAATTTTAGTTTCTTCTAATTTTCATAATTTATAAAAACTATTAAAAATAGTTCTTGTGTCCTCGTCATAATCTGATTTAGCATCAATAAATATATGTTATTAATTATTTAACATGAAATTACTGATAAAAATTATGACTAATATAATTTACTTATTCAATTTTTTTAATTTTTATAATTAGTTTAAAATTTAAAAATTTGAATTTTAAAAAACAAAATATTTTTAAATTTGATAATTGTTTAATAACTATATTTTAAATTGAAAATATCTTAAAATAAACAAATTTTATTTTAATGATTAAAATATATATTAACAAATAAATATTAATTTATAAATAATTTATTTATTTATTTTAATAAAATATAATGAAGTTTTACTAATTTCTATTAATAAATATTGTATAAGAGATGAAAATAAAATTATTTAGTTAATTAATTCATAAAATTTATTTGTCTAAGTTTTATCTAATATTTAATTATTATTCAATTATAAAATTATAACTATATTAATATTAACAAACAAGCAGGTTTTTTATTTTTATTTTAAAAATTCAAAAATAGGAAATAAAAATTAACTAGGCCTTGTAATGGTTTACCAGCTTGAACAAAGATTTTAAAAGGGTTTGGATTTGTAATTATATCTATCCGGCACTTGTCCAAGAGTAGTCTATTTGGCACTTGTCCAAGAGTAGTGTTCTTACAGCATGAGCTAGCTGCATCTATCAAATATTTGTCTGTATACTGCTGTTATCTCAAGCATGGTATCTGTTGATGGTACTCTTACCTGCATTTCTGTGTGTGCATGCGTATGATCATTGCAAGTGCACGCTCATATGCCCAGATAGTGGTTTGAGAAACTGGATGGGATGAATATCACCCTGGGTGGCATGTGTTCATATCACCCGGCCTTGTGCATCCACTTAAGTGACACACAACTGCCATTTTTGCTTTTCCAAATTTGTTCCTTAGGGAGAATGCTTTCTTTTTGGTGTTGGATATCATACATAGAGAAAAAACTTAATGGTTTTATATTACTTGCTTAGTTTCTATCCAATTTATTTGACTTGGAATGTGTTTTGGGCTTAGTCTGTTCTATATTTGCTTATTAATCCTACTACTTTTTTGGCTATGTAGGAAGTTGCTCTTGAGGAGATGAAGAAAGAGCTTCAAGCAAGGCCAACTTCAAAATTAGTCGATGATTTGCGTAAAAAAGTTAAAATCTTTCAGGTACTGTTAGTTTATTCTTCTCTCATGATTAACGGGATGTGGATATGACTTTTCATTCTGGTGTTACTCTTCATAGTTTTTCTCAGCCTCGTAAATTCTATTGATATGATTAAATTCAAGGATGTTCTTGCTACAGTTTAGTTTATACTGGAAGCATGGTTTGGAGCTTCAACTATAACAATTAAAGAAATTAAGGAAAAGGGGGGTTTTGGTTGCAGGGGATTTTGGGTTCCTGGTTTCCATTTTCTTTTTTACCATTGCTGATGGACATCTGCGTAGAAGGTTTTAAATCTATGTTTCTTTTTAAGAGGTTTTTTCCCCCTGTGGGTTCTCTAACTCTTCTACACTAGCTGAAATTAAACAGGATTTAAGTGTGCTAGAATTTGATCTTTATGTGATTTGTAAGTATTGATGAATTGATATAAAAGCAGTAATTTATTGAATTTGGTGTTAATGTGCTTTGTACAAGAACTAGTCAAACCAATTTCATTATGGGTCTAATAACTACTATCTAACTACTCATTATTATATCATAACAAACTGTAATGATGTAAAGTACTGCTCGAGGCCCATGTTTAAGCTATATTTTTTTCATTTGGAGAAATATGCTGGAAAAATTGTTATTACTATTTATGGTTGGACCTGAAGATAACCTTCCCGATTTGTACTTTGAACCATTTAAGCCATAAAACTTTAGCTGTGGTGTTAAAAATAGCTTTCTGGCCTGATCAATTGCTACTCTTTAGCAATACATGCTTAAAAACCAGTTTAGACTTGAAATTAGAGTTGAATGGATATTTATGTTCCCTTCTTTAGTTTTAATTTTAAATAGAGCTTGAAAACAGATCTCACATTTAGGTGCGCTTGGGTTGTCACAATTTCCTCAACCGCATGATGTTTTCCTTTTGTGTGGTGCAGGCTGTGGGTTATAATTCTATTGAAGCCGAAGATTGGGAAGCTGCTACTATCGGGGAAGAGTTGACCAAGATGGAGTCTCTTCTACTTGACAAAAATCGAAAAATGGAGCATGAACTGACACAGTTAAAGGTATGTGAAATTTCCTGCATTACGTTTTGAATTTGGCTCTTTTTTTCGAAGTTTCCAAGCAGACATGCATTTGGATGTAAATTAGCATCTAGTCTGATCAAGTTGCTTTTGATGTAGTCAATCATTTTATAGTTTTCTTTTTCCTGTTTCCTGTTTCCTTTTTCCTCTTAAACCTATAAGATTTGAACTATTAATCCATCATATTTTCAGGCTTATGGTAGTAATGCTTTGAATATCTTGCTGCTGTGAATGCTTTTGATAAATGGCACTATTAAATTTTTATTGTGTCTCAGGTCAAACTTTCTGAGAAAGCAACTTTGCTACAAACGGATGAGGACAAGATAGCAGAGCTTAATGCAAAGGTTAACGAACAACAGAAGTTGATACAAAAGTTGGAGGATGATATACTAAAGGTTTGAATTGCATACTTTTGGATGGTATCAAATACTCTAAAGGATTGAATTAAATACTTTTGGACGGCATCGAATACTAGGTGCAATATAGGGTGATGCATCCTTTTGTCATATCATATCCTTGCAAGTTTATGATAACTCTTCCAGGTTAGTCTATGTCAAAGCACCCATACAAGGCATAATCTTGTTCCCTTGGATTCATAGCATCATACTCCTCCCCCTTTATTGATGTTCGCTCCTTACCTAGACTTGCCTATGCTGAATGAAATGCAAGAGGACAGACACTCTAGATTTTGCCGAAGTTTCTGAATGTCTTATTAAATAGAAATATACCCTTTAAATAGGTGTTAAATGTTATTGGGAATTATTGTAGAAATTTTGGGATCCCTCTAATTTGGAAATTATCATATCTGGGATAGGATTCCTCTATTTAGTCTCATACTAAAACAAAACTTCTAAACTATTAAACTTTTTGTAAATAGTAGTGCTGGAGCGAAAATTACTTGCAAAACAAACTCCCAATCTGTTACCCTGTGATCACTCTTTTCCCTTCAGCCAATCTTCTTGCATATATCTTCCCTCCAGACGCATTTTTCACATCATTTCTCCCCTTCTGAACGAAGAGCTTGTCCTCAAGCTTGAAACTCAAACTCCATATATCCTGGCCCTCCTTCACCCTCTTCTTCGGATTCTAGCAATTCTACCCAGAACTTCTTACGTTTATGTCTGCAATAGGATGCTTCATCTCAATTGAAGTAAGCCCCTTTGCCCTTGGTTCATCCATCTCTGCCTTGGTTAACTTCTTCAAAAATGTTGCAGGAGCACTTCCCACGCTAGAAACAGCTCCTTGACTCCCCCCCTGCACTCCCGTTTCCTCCCACAGAATTTTCTGACACAGCCCTCGAGTTGTTCCAGGAAGTGGCAGCCTTGCGACTCCCTCCTATGGCAACTGGAGTACTTCTCAACCTCCTTTATGTGCACGGGCCAAGTTTCATGGCAGCCCCTAGGCTGTTTGGCTGTTGTAGCTCCACTTCCAGCTGAAGCCCTTCCATGACCCAGCAGTGAACAACCCAACCTCTGCCATGTTCTAAACTCTGTTGTGCACACTAACAAAGTCTAAAGTTCTCTCTGGTACTCTACTGTCCCAGACTGCTTCAAGTTAGTTAATCCACCCAAAGGGTTAAGACTCATGGGCGGCCCAAACCATAGGTGACATTATTCCTTGAAGGTTTTCCATTCCATACCCAGTTCCTCATTCTCCTCCTTAAAAAACCACTATTGTGCCTCTCCATTAAGATGGAATGCTCGTCACTTTCTCCTCTTCTGGGGTCTGTTGGTTCCTGAGAAACTGCTTTACCTTGTAAATCGAAACAAGAGGGTCATTAGAACCATCATATGTCGGGAATTTTAATTTAGAATACCTAGGAACAGTGCCTAAAACTGTTGGCCCACGCTTTGTCGACCCTCCTCTTTGTGTAGCTGTGGTTGCCGCTGCCAGCCTTCCCCTGCTAATCTCGTATGTGAATAGCCCGCAATAGCTGCACAAACTGAGCATTCTGCCATTCTTCTAACCTTGCCAATTGCTGCTCCAGTTGTTTCATAAACACATCTATTTTATTTGACAGATCAAACGAGTCATCCATGACCGGTGGCTCTGGTACCAAATTGATGTGGGACTTAGCGTAGGATTTGGTCATGGGCCGACTCACAGGGAAGTGTTGTCCTCCTCCTTTATTGATGTTCACTTCCTTCCTAGACTTGCCTATGCTGAACGAAAAGAAAAATAGCCATCCTTGACAGACCCTCTAGATTTTCTGCTAAAGTTTTTGACTGTCTTATTGAATAGAAATATGCCCTTTAAATAGGTGTAACAGTGAGAGTTATTAGGACTTATTATAGAGATTTTAGGATCCATATAATTTAATAATTATCCTAACTAGAATAGAATCCATCTAATTTAGTCTCCTATTGAAACAAAATTTTTGAAATTATAAACTTTTGCTAAATAGTAGTGATGGAGAGAAAAATAGTTGCAAATCAAACTTACCAATCTGTTAACCTTCGATCACTCCCTTATTTAGTCCGATTTTCTTAAATATTTCTTCCCCACAAATGCATCTTCCACATCAACCCTCAAAAATGATTTGTTGAACACAAGTGCAAATTTTTTACACATTAATGTGCGCGATCACGTTTATTTGCCTGCACACATACAGTTTTCCTGAAAAATAATCAGGCAAATAATTATGAAACCCTATTCCATCATGGCATCTTATTATGCATATTCTGTGCACATGCCAAAAAAAAGGAAAAGGAAAAACTACCCTCCAAATCCTACACCCTACATACAAAAAGGAAAATGAATAACTAAGACAAAGAAATAAACCAAATAGGAATAACACATCACTACAAATGAAGTGCACAAATTTCAATTCAATTCTTTTACTTGATGCAGGGGTATAACTCTAAAGATCGAAAAGGCAGTCTGTTTGAGGATTGGGATCTTTCAGAATCTGGAGGTGCAGAGCAATCTGAGGTAAATCTCTTTCGCTATCATTTACATCGGCAACAAAGTCAGCAACCATGTATATGCTCCAGTGACAAAGTTTTAAGAAGTAAATTACGGCCACAGTCCGTTTATTACTTCTGTGATTCACAAGTAGCCGGGTCCTGTTACCTGTTTGCCTAGACTTTTCAATAAAATTGTGGGAAGGTTAAATACATGCTGGTACAGTTCTGAGAGAAAAGATGCTGATAAACACATTGGGCAAGCAGTAACTTTTAAGAAGTGATATTATCATTTGCTACACTCATCATATATTCTTATCAAATAATTTTTGTTTCCCTTGCAATTTCCATGTCCATATTGCTTTCAAAGTTTTGTGTTGACAGTGCTGTTTAACTTTGGAATAGTCTTCAATGTTTGTTCGAACTCCACAAAATTTCTTTTTCCTGAGTTCCATTTCTTCTCTGAATACTTCAATTTGTTACTTAGCTTGCGGTGCAGCATGTAGAGCATAAACATGTTTCCTCGGAACAAGATCAAAGCTCAATGCTTAAGGTTATATGCAATCAAAGAGATCGATTTAGGGCACGATTGCGAGAGACAGAGGAGGTAATGTCATTCTTTTGTTGTTATATGGATTGCATATTCTGTGTGTCATAGTGCGTATTCATCTGGATAGATCCTAAGCTTGTGGATAAAAGTGAAAACCTTAAAATTTGTAGGAGATAAGGCAGTTGAAGGAGAGGATAGGTCAACTAACGGCGGAGTTGGAGAAAACAAAGGCTGACAACGTCAAACTATACGGAAAAATACGTTATGTACAGGACTACAATCATGAAAAAGTAGTTTCAAGAGGATCGAAGAAGGTGTTTTATTTGGATTTCCATTTTCTAATTGGGGTTGTATTTCCTAATTGCTTTGGGTATGAAAACTTTTGCCTGCCATATGATGAATTTCAGCACAACGAGGATCTAGAAAGTGGTTTTATCTCGGATGTTGAGTCTAAGTACAAGAAGATATATGAAGATGACATAAATCCATTTGCAGCATTTTCAAAAAAGGTTAGTAACATTTGCGTTACTTCACTAAATAAAGTATGATCGCCAGTCACACAATTTTATCGCATTTTAAGGCCTCAGGTCTGCTGTCACACTCTCTTTTGCAAGTTTTCTGTAGAATATTCAAGTATGAACAATTAAAGTTAAATAAATGTATATACTAAGCTGCGTATAAATAATTTCCATCTAAATGTCCCCTACCCACTTTTTATGTTCATTTGGGGCAGCATCAAACTGATTTTACTTCTTTTTGCATGTCATATACGCGCTCACACCACTTACAATTATTAACTTTTTACATTGTTAATCAGGAAAGGGATCAAAGGTACAAGGAGTTGGGTATCAGAGATAGAATCACACTTAGCAGTGGACGCTTCCTTCTTGGTAACAAGTATGACTGGATTTCCTTCACTTTATTTTTCTTCCGTCTTAGAGAAGTGCTCTGCATTATTAGTGATTCTATAGAAATGTGAACTTAGCATTTGTCAATACTGGATTCTCTCTTTATTTCTCTCCTTATAGTAGTATAATTTATCTCAAATATAGCTTTTAGGGGTCAACAAACTCCTACTGCTAGGACAACTTATATGTGGAGCGTCACCTAACCTGGATGTGTCCGCATCAGTATCCACGTGGTTTCTTTAAAGTAAATTGTTTAAAATAAAAAGCAATTTAATATTAGTTTAAACACATCATGGTTTTTTTTTTGATACCCATTTGGACTACATCCACTTTGCTCCTACAAAAATCAACTTTCTCAGCTCATCTCCAACTCCCATCTTCTTATTATTTTTCCTTGATTCTTGTGCCTTTCCTTGAATTTCTATGCTATTCTTCTCAAAGTGTCGCTGATGGCCTACGTACTTCCCATGAAACTGTTGGAATTAACAAATAATCAACGAGAACTAGACTGAGAGAAATCAGCTAGAGTGAGAGAGGCTTTGTGGACTCTTGACCCTATCAGGAAACCAACAACCACATCAAGTAAGTTTCAGTGTCGTCTTTTCTTGCACTCAAAGGGCGATTCGCCCAAACACTCCAGCCCGATAGAGTAGTGAGGGGGTTCAGTGTCGTCCTTTCTCTTTTTAGCAAAAGCTAAGAGAGAGAAAGCAATGGCCATGAGTCCTTTGACATCAGCGCCTGTGGTGATGCATAAGGCTACAAGAGATTCACAGAACGTAACATTGAATTGATTTATAATGTTAAGGGTTTCGGAATTATTTTATTTGAGGATTTTCGGAATTTGGTTATTGGAGGGTTTCGAGTATTCTTTGAATGGCTTCAAGGTGGGAATCTAGGAGGATTCGAGTGGCTTTAGATGACATAGTAGTCTTTTAAGAAATATGCAAATGGAAGTTAGGCTATATTTAGTAGGGTGGTTATTAATGGAATGGAATAGAATGTAATGTAATATTATTCTATGAGGAGAGTTTATAATGAAATAAAATAGAATAGGATTAAAAAAGAGGATTTTACATTCCATTATATTTCATCCTAAACAGTAAAAATAAGTTACTTCCGATTTTGGAGGTTTAGGATGAAGTGTAAAATGATAAACAACATTTCACTAT
This sequence comes from Erythroxylum coca, assembly GCA_027123465.1. Classification (NCBI taxonomy): domain Eukaryota; kingdom Viridiplantae; phylum Streptophyta; class Magnoliopsida; order Malpighiales; family Erythroxylaceae; genus Erythroxylum; species Erythroxylum coca. The sequence continues at coordinate 26,859,810 of JAJMLV010000007.1, read as the reverse complement.
ATTATATTATGAATCTTTCTTCCAAACAACATTTCACTATATTACATTATGAATCCTTTCATCTTTCACAAACAATAATTTTCTAATATTATATCTATTTATATTCCATTTCATTATAAACTATTCCATTCAATTTCATTCTATTAAAAATTTTTCGTCTAACTAAACATAGCCTTTAGTCTTTCCTACGGAGCAACTAGTTGTTTAACTAGTGTACATTTTTATTTTTTTTAAACCAAACAAATAACAATTTTTTAATTACACACTTGTTTGATATGGAAACAATAATGAACTTAGTTTTGCCTCCTGATCTATATTTGAAACAAAATGGAATTTCATGCATTTAATGATTTTTTTTTTTACTTTTGGTTTTGATTAAAATTTTGAGACTTAAATTATAACTTACTCGTCATAATTAGGCATCTTATTATTTTTCCTTTTCAGTTCCCTTGTTGTTCTGGTTTCTTGCATACTTTTTTACTTTTATCTTTCTTGTTTACCGCTAATAGTTCATTCGATCCTGTAGTTGTTTTTTGACTTTATGTTTCATGCACTGTTTTATTATTTTCAGCAAGATAATACTCTTGTTGCAGTGAACAAGTATTGTTTGTAAATTCTCTTTCTTCTGAATGAGACCCTAAATTGCAGGTATGCGCGTACTTTTGCTTTTTTCTACACCATTGGATTGCATATCCTGGTGTTCACATGTCTCTACCGCATGTCGGCTCTGAGCTATCTAAGGTTATCACTAAATTAATCATATTTTTGGCCCCTATATCCTCTTAAAATATATTGTAGTTAAATGCTTCAACTTTTCTGTTTCCAGCAATGGCGAGGAATCTTTTGTTGGAGATGATAACGCAAACCTTCCCCATGCGATCTAGTTTTTGTTTGTCTGGGTAAATTTCCTGCTCTCTGACCATGGGATCGAGGCTCACAGGATTTGAAACTGCAAATATAGAGGCCGTACAATGTATATGCAACCATATTTACCTCCAATACTGAAAATGGAAAAAGAAAAATTCACCTGGTCTTGTTTAACTGCTTGCAAAGTCCGAGTAATTCAATGAAAAGCTGATTTTTTTGGGCTGCCACAGAGATATTCACCATGATATTGTAAACTATTTGGCATGAAAATTAATTATGCATGATCATCCAAGAGTTGGTAATGGGTAGCGCTGGGAAGAGCTTTGATTCGGGACTTAAAGAGTTACATCACAAAGTTCGCCATCTTCATTAACTTCACCTAACTGTACTTGTGTTAATTATGCTTTTACTTCCTTTTGCCATTATGATTTTGTCTATTTCTGTCAATCTTACCTAAAATTTTGATCTTATCAACTCATCGAAGCTTAAGTCCTGTCGACTCGTTAAAATAAAATCATTTAACAATTATTTCATCCACACAGCTTTGATCTTCAACCAATTAGGATAATAGCAATATGATTCCACAATTTAAATAATGTATTTCTGTTTATCCTTGTGTTAAAGTTCTAACAACGAAAATAGGTGATGCACAGTGACAAGGAAATGAGATGATTAGTTGCAGGCGAGAACGAGAAAACAAGATGATAAAAGATAGGGAAGAATGTCGTGAGATGAGGAGAGCAGGTTGGGTTAAATTTCGGAGTCTAAAAGCAGAGTTGATAGACGATATCTAATCATGAAATGACATTATTTTGTTAAATGATGTCATTTGTGTATGTTCAATTCCAAGGTTAAGAGCCAGTCAAGTCATGGAAGCTCAATTCGACTCCACTTGAAACTTAAAATTTAAAAGAAAAATATGAATTTAGTTCGAATATGATCAACTTGAATTAAGCCTATTGATCTTGAGTTATGCGTAGACTGTTCCAGATTTGAACCATTTTGTTGGACCTAATAATTCTTTAAAAGTTGATTTCATTTATTAATAATTTGATACTTAAAGTTCTACATCATCATGCTTTGATGCAATTTTTGTCGTTATTTTAGTAATCAATCTTGGTTCATGCAATCCTAATGTTATTGGCATTTACGGACAAATTTTACAAAGCCAAAGAAAGTCTTTTGTAATTAATTGGATATACTACCCAATTTTAATTATCAAAACATATATAAGTAAATATATTTACTTTTTATGTTTTTAGTTTCTAAATTGAATTAGTACATACACAATTTACTGTTGAGACCATAAATAACCTAGAGCCTCTACTGTATTAACCGAATTGTTCAAGAAATGATTATTTGAAATGATCAGCTAACTCTTTAAAAAGGTATACAAATGCATCAGCTTACAATTTCATAAGACCCTCCTAATCAGAGTATTCCTTGGCATAAACTGGTTTGGTATAAAAGAAATAGCCCTAAGTCTTCCTTCATACTGTGGTTGGCCTTCCTTAATAAGTTGCAAATAAGGGATAAACTTCTCTATTTTCACACCCCTAATCATTGCTCCTTGTGTACCTCAGATAATGAAACTACTGAACACTTGTTTTTTGAATGTTTCTTCTCTAAAACAATGTAGTTACACTGCCTCAACCACTTCCAAATACATCTTTCTAATCCGACATACCTTTATTCTATTCTCAATTGGTTCAACTAGCCCTTTAATATTTGAAACTGTGACGTTAAAAATTTTGTCATCCTCCTTTTTGTTACTATCTACAACCTGTGGACTGAAAGAAATACTTGAACTTTCAATGATGAAGTCTTAGAAGTTGGGATCTTAAACACTAGAGTGATCTTTCAAGTTATAGAACAACTCAACTCAAACACCTAAAGAAGGTAATTGTAGTGTTTATTTGTCTAATATAATGTCTACAAGTTTGATTTCAGGTTTAGGAAAAGGGAGGGTATCCAATCCCTCTTCGGTAGCTAAAGCTTATAAGGTTGGTTCCAGAAGCTCCATTAGCGGTTTATCAATGAAGGTGGGGGAGAGTTGGACAAACTTCGACAGTGTACAAGGACGCTAGTAGCAAAGGGAGAGGAGCTCCCCCTCATCACCTTTGGCTTTAAAAGCAAAGTAGATCCCACATCCTCTGATTCTTCAACTTATGTGGTGCTGTATTGTTGTTATGGTTTTGTAAGGGCAGGATGGTCTAATTCATCTTGCTGTAAAATATTTGTTGGAAAGGTTGTGTTATTGGTAAGATGAGCTTGCTCCGTAAGGCCATCTTGGTAGGAAGTTATGTATAAGCTCACGGTTGTGGTGTTTGGTCGTGAGGAATTTCTTTTTTTGTAGGTTTCTTATGAATTCACATTAGGTTATTCCTTTCAGTAGGTAAGAGATTTACTGGATAGGAGATCTCTAGTCGTGTACATATCCTTTTCTTATGTTTATAAAAATTTACTGATTTACCAAAAAAAAATGTCAACCTTTTTGGTTGTCAACTATACTTGATGCTAGAAGGAAAAGTATAATTACTTCAAAAGGAATTATAAGAAACTGATGCATCATGTTCTAGTTTGTAGCAACAGGTATAATCGTAAACTAGAGTTGCTCACTTACGACAGTGAGGATGACCCAACCTCATGGGTTTTTCAAGTAGAAAGATACTTTGTCGCGAACAAACTAGGTGAAATAGAAAAGTTGGAAACAATAAGGGTGTGCCTTCGAGGCGCCGCCTTTGTGGTTACAATAGGAGGAGAATCGACTATCTATACTAACATGGGTTGAGTTAAAGACCCAACTTTTGAGAATGTACTTATCAAATTGTAAAGGGACTCATAAGCATTGTCTTCTATCACTACGACAAACATCTTTTGTGGTACAATATCGGAAGGAATTTGAGGCATTAACCATTCCACTAAAACACCTAGATGATGACATATTGGTGGCAATGTTTCTTAATAAGCTTGATGAAGCTATCGAAGGGGAATTAATGAAGATGAATTGCTTTGGGTTACCAGAGTTAATGGAGTCAACCTAAGGGATATAAGAGGGAAACATAGTTCTAAACCCAGCCCAAGGCAATGATGTGGCCAAGAAGTTAAAAAAAAAGACCCTATCTAATTGGAGCTTCACTACTGTCTGCAACCCCAATCGATGCACCAATTGGACCAACTAACATGAACTCGACCTAATTTTAATCCAACCACTCACCCTACTACCAACACAGTCAACCCACCCTAAAAATTCATGATTAGTACACCTAACAACCTTGATTCACCTGTCAAACAAATGTCTACAGTTGAACTTCAAGCTAAGAGGGATAAGGGGTTATCCTTCAAGTGTGCTAAAAAAATCATGTGAGGCACATGAGTAAAATTATGAATTGAAGATTTTAGTTGTGTTCGATGATGAAGCAGGAAGTGAACTGGGGATAGTCAATAGGCAATCAGACGCTAAAGTATTTCTACAGGTGGCAGAAATCTAGTTGACACAAAATTCAGTCATTAGATTAAGCTCTCCACACTCAATGAAACTACCAGGAACAATAGGGAGCTAGGAGGTACCAATCCTTTTTGATTATGGGGCTACTCATAACTTCATTAGTGACAAGCTGATGATAAAACTAGGCATTCCAGTCACATAAATGATGAGCTATGGTGTGGCAATAGGAACTGGTGCACCTAAACTAGGCACAGAAATTTGCAAGAGGATTATACTTTATTTACAAAAAATCATGGTAGTAGAAGATTTCTTACTTTTTAGTCTTGGTGGGTCTGATATGATCTTAGGGCTTAAGTGGTTGCTTGCGATGTGACACACTAGCTTTGATTGACACACTCTAACAAAAATGGCAACTATTGAGGGAAAGACAATAGTGTTGAGTGGGGACCCTAGCCTAAGCAAAACAATCATATCTTTAAAAACTATGGTTAAGATTATCATCCAAAAAGGCCAAGGAATGGTAATTAAGATGTATAGGTTAACCATTTCAGATGACAATTAAAAGAACTAGCTTTTAGAGGAGGTGTGAGGGTAGATAGGCGAATTCTAATAAGTTTTTTAATTGGTCGGGGAGCTACCTCTAAGGCTAGATAAAAACCATGAAATCAATTAAAAACCCGTAATGCCTCCCATCAATGGTTAACCTTGGTGATACCCTCACAATTAGAAGGATGTGATAAAAAGGTTGGCAAAGGAGATGTTAACTGCAGGGATTATCCAGCATAGCGTAAGTCCTTTTTCAAGGCTAGTATTCTTAGTCAAGAAGAAGGATGGCAGCTGGAGATTTTATGTAGACTACCAAGCCTTGAATAAGGCTACAATCCCTGGTTGATTTACCATTCCTATGGTAGACAAGTTATTTGATGAGTTATGACGGGTTTAATTATTTTGTAAGCTCGATTTAAAGTTAGGATACTATTAAATTTGGGTAAAAATTATGTCCTGTACTCATGACCGTCACTATGAGTTTTTGGTCATGCACTTCGACTTAACCAGTGCACTTGTAATTTTTCAATCTATCATGAACACCATTTTGAAATCAATAGTACAGAAGGAGGGGTCTTAGTTTTTTCGATGACATATTAATTTACAGTAACTCCACGTAAGCCCATTTTCAACAATTGATGAACCATCCTAAAGTCTCATCAATTATTCACTAATTTTAAAAATGTTATTTCTACAAAAATAAGATTGAATATCTATTAACCAAAAAAAAAGATTGAATATCTGGGTCATGTAATTGTTAAGGAGGGACTGATTGCTCATCCTAAAAACGTGAAGGTAATAGAGCAGTTGTTGATACGTAAAAATTTAAAAAAATTATGAATTTTTCTTGGATTAACGAACTACTATCAACAGTTTTTCAAAGATTGTTAAGATAGCCTTACCATCAATAGACCTATTAAAGAAGGATGCATTCAAGTGGAGCGAAGAAGCGATTGTAGCAATACAACATCTTAACAAGGCCATGCTACAACTACTGACATTAGTCCCTCCTAATTTTTATGAATAGTTTATTATCGAGATAGACACATCAGGCTCAAAATAGTGGCAGTACTTCACCCAAGCTTTCTTCACCCAAGCTTTGAAAGGGAATGCCTACCTGAAGTCTATTTACAAAAGGAAACTCATGACTATAGTATTTGCAGTCTAAAAATGGCAAAATTATCTCTTTGACAGAAAATTTTTCGTTAGAGTCAATCAATGCAACTTAAAACATACTTGAGAAAAGACTTTTCACTGAGGAGCATCAATGATGGTTAAGTTATTGAGATATGATTTTGAGATTAAATATAAATAGCATATTACAATGACATAGTGCGTTGATGTAGTGGTTCTTCAGGAAGACTTCGACCATGACCTTAAATTCATTTGAATAAAACAAGCCTTGTAGACAAATTCTGTTAAGCCCAGAATTTTTTTCTTAATTAAGCATGATTTAAAGTAATTTTGAGGTATTGATAGATTAATTATTTTATTTTGTGAAGTTAATTAGCATGTTAATATGAGCAAGCTATATGACATAGGTTAACTGAATTAAAGTGGTAGGGTGGTAAGAATGTATAAGGGGCATTGTTGGAAGATCACTTAAGTTGTAAAGACATAAGGCTTTAAATGAAGGGCAAGTTGGACATTTTAGCTTCATTAAGAGTATAAAAGGGAGAAAGAAGACTTGTCTTGTATTTGGAAGAGGGAGAAAACGAAATTGAAGAAATGAGGGAGAGAGTTTTGTGAGTTTGGAGAAAAAGGGAGAGTTATGCTAGGTTTTGATTTTTCTTAACCTTCAAAAGGGATTTTGAGAGTGACTAAGAAGGGGAAAAGGAAGAGGAAGGCTAAAGCTTCAATTAGAGCCAAGAAAATCATTATTTGGTGAAGATTTAAGGTAAGTGTATGTCTAATATTTTAGATTTTGGAAGGGGTTTTGGTTCAAAGATCTTAGGAAATGCATGAGTTTAAGTATTCTAGGGTTAATTTTATGAATATGCTTCTTTAGGTTATCCAATTTGAATTTCCTTTGATTTGGAGTTTTTGTCAATGTTGAAGAAAACTAAGAGAGGCAAGAGGAGTAAGAGTATAGGCTTTTTAGGCAAGGTTTGCAAGCAAGGAATTAAGGTGGGTTTCATTTTTATAATTGAGTTAATGAGCCATAACTATTCTCCAAA
>JAJMLV010000007.1:26804570-26817707 GCA_027123465.1 Erythroxylum coca | reverse complement strand
CATGTATGAGGGTCTCCCTCAGGTTTGTTACTCTTGTGGTATCGTAGGGCATTCCCCTACCTCTTGTTCTCGGGGACCCCATTCGGCTGGAGAAGGTCCTCCGCCTTCAGCTGGAGAAGATGTCACTCCTTCGGACCCAGATAGTGCAGGCGACTCAGGTGCTGGCGAGCCGTTGGAAGGGGCTGCGCAGAGACGCGGTGATGCGACGAGCAACGGCTATAGGTCGTGGACCAACGTGCAGAGTAGACGCCCCCGCACCAAGGTGACGAGACAGCTGCAGACCACGGGGATTGACTCTAGTGCAGACGCAAGGAAGGGTGGCTCGAGGGTTGCCGCCCTTGGTGATGCTGGCGTGTACGCAACAACGCCCTTTGGGCCCAAAGTGTTTCCTCCTCAGCTGCCTGCACATTGGCTGGGCCAGAGGGTGAGCTTCTCCTCTACCCGTGGACCAAGCTTGCTGAAGCCTAAGGAGGGCTTGTCTAGGCCTGCTGCCCACTTCCAACGTTCCACTCGGCAATCGAAGGAGAAAGCTGTCCAATCTACTACCCCGGTCCAGCAGGACCTGGGCCAGACAAGCGGTGGACCAACCCCACTCGTTGACTTAACCCCACTAATCCAAATGCAACCCACGGCTGAGGAGAGGAATATCGTAGTGGCAATCTCCTCGCACTTTGAGATGATCTGTGATAGTCAGCTCATGGCTGCTACTACCCTGGGACCCGAGGCGAGACCCCACAGTATGGAGGGAATTGAGGCACTTGAGCTGGAGGAAGGCCCCCACGACATCCTACCTTCAGCCCCCCCTAACGACCCGATGGCACCCCTTGGGCCAGCCGACACTACAGCCCTGGGATCGTCTGTGGACATGCTCACATTTCCTCCCGAGGGGGAGAGCCGCGCGGATTCAACGGGGAGCCTCGAAAAGGCTCAGAGGTAGGCCCATTTCTTTTCCTTTTTATGTCGATTATCTTCTGGACTACCAAGGGGTAGGGGGTCGACGTTTCAGACCCTCCTGCGTAATTACGTTCGTACTTACAAACTGGGCGTTTTGGCCCTTTTGGAACCCCACATTAGTGGCCCACGGGCCACCGCTATTATTCGATCCTTAGGTTTTGACTTTTCCTTTCGAGTCGACACTGTCGATTTCTCAGGAGGTATTTGGCTTCTTTGGAAGGACGAGTTTGATATCTCGATTGTCCTCGCACATCGGCAATGTCTGCATACTACGATTCTCTATAAGTCCTTATCTTTCGACCTGACTGTAGTTTATGCCAGTCCGCAAGTCACTTCACAAGCTTTTCCATGGCCGGTTCTATCTTGGATCGGGCACCAGACTAATAGGCCGTGGATCGTAGGTGGTGACTTCAATGCTAAATTGGACTTTGCTGACAAAAAGGGTGGTGCCCCCTCCACCCATGTCGTGAGCAAGCCTTTTAAGGAATGGGTGCATCGATGTGGGCTATATGATTTGGGCTACCTCGGCTCTAAGTTTACTTGGCGTGGGGTACGGTCCAAGCACTACTGGATAGGTTTTTTGGCTCCTCCATGTGACTACAACAATTCCCTCTCACGACGAACCATCATCTACCCTTTCTTGGATCTGACCACCGACCTATGCTGCTTATGCTCCTCTATCCTCATTCTCGAGTTCCTGGAGATCTGCCATTTCGATTCCAGAATGCTTGGATCACCCATTCTAGGTTTCCCAAGGTAGTGGCTTAGCATTGGACCCCGACAGAGGGAGTCCTGAGTCGGTCTTTGGCTCAAGTCGCTTTTCATCTGACGCGGTGGAACAAACAAGAGTTTGGTAATATTTTTTTTAGGAAACGGAGGTTGGTCGCCCGGCTGGAAGGTATCCAATGTCGCATGACGATAGAACCTCGGGACTCCCTGCTGGAACTGGAGAATACTTTAAGTCAAGAGCTCCTTCAGGTGTTAAGTGAGGAGGAATTGTTTTGGCACCAACGAGCCCGGTGCGACTGGCTCTCTAAGGGGGATCGTAACACTCGGTACTACCATACTCTCACCCTTACTAAAAGGAAGCAATTATGCATTGAGCGACTTAAAGACTCTACTGGGTCGTTTGTCTCGGACCCCGTTCAGCTGCGCAGGCTAGTTTACCATTATTTTGTCCATCTCTTTAGCCATACCGAGCACCCACTCTCGCCTTTCCCGATTTCGGATGCCTTCCTGCCCCTCCCAGCAGCACATGTCCAAAATCTCGCTCGCCCGGTGCAGGAGGCTGAAATCAAGAGTGCGGTGTTTTCCATGAGTCCTAATAAGGCCCCGGGAGTGGACGGCTATAACACCCTCTTCTTCCAGAACCAATGGGGGACACTTGGATCAGCTATAGTGACCTTTATCCAGCGGGTTTTCCGCATGGAACTATGGGACCAGGAGCTAAATCGCACCATGCTGGTGCTCATCCCTAAAACCCCTTCCTCGACCCAAATTTCTCAGTTTCGTCCGATCAGCCTGTGTACCATCCTCTATAAGGTCATCGCTAAAGTGTTGGTGAATCGACTAAAAGTGCACATGGACCATCTCGTAGCAGTCAACCAATGCAGTTTTATCCCGGGCAGGCATATCACGGATAATATTATTATAGCTCAGGAAGTTATTCATTCTATACGGAGGAAGACGGGTGCACAGGGTTCCTGGCTTTGAAAGTGGACCTCGAGAAAGCTTATGACCGGCTCCATTGGCAGTTTATCCGGGACACTCTGCTCGACAATGGCCTTCCTGCTAACCTTATCTGGGTCATTATGCAGTGTGTGACGTCTACTTCTTTCCATATGGTTTGGCAAGGGACCCCCACTGAGTCTTTTCGGCCCTCGCGAGATATCCGACAAGGTGACCCCCTTTTGCCCTACCTGTTTGTTCTCTGTATGGAGCGCCTTGGGCATCTCATAGCCCAGGAGGTTCGTTGTGGTGCCTGGAAACCGGTCCAGATTGGTCGCACGGGCCCCCTATCTCACACCTGTTCTTTGCGGATGACCTTGTGCTTTTTGCTGTAGCCGAGGACTCCCAAACGAGGGTCATAGCTCGTACGTTGGAGACCTTCTGTCTTGCGTCTGACCATAGGGTCAACTACCCTAAAACTCGGATCTTCTTCTCTCGTAATGTGCCCCAGTACACTGCTCGACGTCTTAGTCATGGCCTTCGGGTCGCCCATACTAATAATTTGGGCAAATACCTCGGGGTTCCTTTGATCCATGAGCGGACTTCCTGGCGCACGTATCAGCACATTCTCGATCATGTCCAGCAGAAATTGTCCGGTTGGCGGGCCAAGATGTTATCCTTCGCGGGACGTATTTCTCTCACCCAAGCTGTGATCGCTTTGATCCCTATCTTTACGATGCAGACGGTTCGTCTCCCGCGCCAATTATGTGATGATTTGGAAAGACTTATAAGGGATTTTATCTGGGAATCTACGCCGGAGTTCCAAAAAGTCCACCTCATTTACTGGGAGACTGTGTGCAAGCCTAAAGCTGAAGGAGGACTGGGGCTCAAACACCTTCAGGTTACCAATGATGTGCTGTTGGCAAAATTGGGTTGGGCTCTGCTCGTGAAACCCCATGCGTTGTGGGTTCAGGTCCTTCAGACCAAATATAGACTAGACACCCACACAGTTCCTCACTCCATCTGTTGTATCGGGGCTTCTAACTTCTGAAGGGGCCTCTCAGCTACCTGGCACGTTGTTCGTCGGGGCTAGCTTGGACGCTTAGCAATGGGAGAAGCGCCCTTTTTTTATTGGATAACTGGTTGGAAGGATGGGGCTCTCTTATCCAGCTTGCAGTCTCTCTGGTCCCTGAAAGCATCCGGTTTGCTACTGTTGCCTCCCTTGTGCAGGATACGGGCGATTGGCGTTGGACAGATTTTCAACAGTAGCTTCCGATGTCTGTTTGTTTGACACTTGCTTCTCTGGGACTACCGGCCGCGACCGCAGGGGACGATGTCATAAGGTGGACCCCCACCACCCATGGGCACTTCACTGTTGCGTCTGCTTATGAGATTATCGAGGATCGTCCCTGGGTAGCCCGCAGTAAGCTTTGGGAAATTATTTAGAAATAAGTCGGCCCGTAAAGGATCAGATCGTTTCTTTGGTTAGTTGCCAACCAGAAACTTCTGACAAATCAACAGAGAGTGGCGCGCCGTATTACTATTGATGATAGGTGTTCGATCTGTGGCACTACTAAGACTACTATTCATGTGCTACGAGACTATCCGCGGGCGGATGCTTTCTAACGTCACTTCCCCCGTGCGGTGCTCGGTGCGGGTTTTTTCGAGCAATCGTCGGAGGAGTGGATGGATTTTAACCTGAGCAAGCCCAATCTGGTGCCACAGGCTGAGTGGGTCACTATCTTTGGGGTCGACTGCTGATTCCTTTGGAAGTGGCGTAACTTTAGCCTTTTTGAGCCTGGTTTTGTATGGCCTGTCGAGGGACACCGTGTCATCTTGGACTATGTGGACTGGATTCAGCGTGCCCATGTGTTGGAAAACCGTGTGTTCCCAAATCAGACTGTTCCTGTGGGCACCCTAGTGGGCTGGACCAAACCCCCGGAGAGTTGGGTTAAGGTTAATTCTAATGGAGCAGCGAAGCATGGCTCCACTCGGGCGACTGCGGGTGGATTAATCCGTGATTGTCACGGCAACTGGTGTGGGGGTATCAACAAAACCTCGGTAAAGACTCGCCTCTAATGGCGGAGCTGTGGGGTGTATTCTTTGACTTTTCGCTGGCCTGAGAACTGGGTTATCACAGGGTAGTCGTTGTAGTGGACTCTTTCGAGGCCATTAATATTATCTCTGATCCAAATTTTATTCTCACTGGGGATCTTTTTCTGGTGCCAAGTATTCGAGAGCTCACACTTCGAGACTGGGAGATTCATTTCTAGCATGTTTTTTGGGAAGGCAATCAGTGCGTCGACGGTTTGACAGCCCTTGCTGGACTTCTTAACCCTGGTCTCCATATCCTCCAAGAGCCCCCCCTAGGCGTCCAGGAGCTTTTCCGCAGCGATGCACATGGAGTTTTGTATTCACGATCTTTAAGCTAATTATGTAATTCCCCTTTGTATAAAAAAAAAAAGAATATTTTATAGCTAGGGTTTTACATAATATATTCCTCAGTTTAGGGAAATTATAATTTTATGCATACTCGGATTGCAAGTTACAAGTATGACGTTAGACCAACTTCTTCCCAACATTGATTGGCTTATGGATTGTTTACGCATGAAAATATTGACAAGTCTAACATCAATTTCTCCCATACAATGTAAGACGACCGGCATTTGACACCAAGATGTCACTGACGCCAATTAGCTATTATTTCTGCAATCTTCAATTTTCTTAAGTTTTTGACATCTTTAAGCTTGAAGTGATCTCTGGTACCTTCATAAAATTGTTATCCATCTTGACAACTTCCAATTAACTTCAATATCTTTTTGATGGGATAACTACAGAGAAAGTTGCACTCATATATAGGATTTTGCCTCAACCAATCACCTACAAGATAATAAACCAAACATAAGAGAACATCATATCGTTAGGTAAGATTTTGCATCTGTCCACCAAGTGAAGTAATTTACTGCCACTGGAATGAACCAGTGGTGGGAATAGATTAGGATGTCAATGATCTATTACGCCAACAGTATAGAGAATGAAATACGTGAGTACTCAACAGCAGGTCTGTGGTGGAAATATGAATTTATCCAACATCTATCACTTTTGCTTACATATTACGCTACATTATCCCATCTCATTATTGTTAGAAGTAACCCCACTGCGGTATCTATGGCTTATATAGAAATAACGAATATGGCTTATATTTGACTACCCGTATCGATAAGTACATGTCTATTTCGATTTCGCATATTAAAGCATCATATATGTCCACCTTCTTGTTTGAAGCCTTAAATCACGTTTCTAATGATGATATCTTTCCTATGGCCCCTAGATAACTATGTCATCCTAGCTAACTTTTTGACCAATACGCCATCAATAAACGATCCAAATGATCCAAAATTTTCACTTAACTCTGAGTTAATAATGGGAATGGTGAAATCAACAACAAACTCATGCAATAATTGAGACTCTACTGATGTAAGAGGGATGAACATGATATCAATCAAATTCACTGAGCTCCACTAACCACTTCACCTTTTGTGCTGTATGTTTTCGGCTTGTGCAAGATATATATATTGTAGTGGTAGGTTATGAAAACAATAGTGATTTGAGCCCATGTCCCCTTATCCACTATTGCTTTCTCCATTCATGTATATCTAAATGTTAGGTCCCTTAAAAAACTCCACTGAAAACATGTACAAGTACGGATCTTTGCTACTTTAAGCTAGGGGCGGTGACTGGAGATGGGATCTACAAATTGCTCTTTAAGGCCTCGAAAATTTGCTACTTCATTTGAACCTTTGGTTAAGAAACAAGACTAACTTTTTATTTTACCCTCTATTCTGTCTGTGGCGGCTTTATATCAATGACTTACTTGAAGAATCTTTTAAGAGTTGACTCCATTCCCCCCTTAGACTCGCGATGAAATCTAAGAACTTCCTGCTAAAAGTCCTGAACTTGCACTTTTCATTATTCTACTTCATATAATACTTTTTAAGTGTTTAATATTTCTTGTATGTTTGTTGTGATATCCCTCTATTCTTATCTTAATGATCATATCATCAACGTAGAACTTTATATTCAGGTTGATCTACTTATGGAACATAGAGTTGATCCTAGCCTTTGATAAGTCTGTCATATATTCTTTATTAATTTGTAAGGCATCGTCTTGCTATGGTAAATTTCATTTTGTGTGATGAATGCCGTCTTTTCCTTATCCTGCTCCTGTATGTGGATCAGTCACCTGCCATGGCATCTACAAGCATATCTATCTTTAGGATTAGGTGGCTGTCCTCGGGAAAACTTTGTTAAGATTTATAAAATCAACGTCCATTCATCAATTGTCATTAAACTTTCTACTACTCATCACCATATTGGGTAGATAGTTTAGGTATACCACCTCCCTGATAGTTTATCCATTTCCTTTTGTATTGTTTGTTATTGCTCTTTTCTGAAAATTCTTTTTTTTCCTTTGTTTCATAAGCCTAGCCTCTAGATTTAAATTAAGCTTGTCTTGTAGGTTTAATTCCTTTAATGTCTTTAGGAGAGCACACAAATATCTCTTATTATTCTTTTTAAGATTCATCATTTGGGTATGTTGCTACTGGTTTATGTCTTCTCCCTATTTATAGTATTCTACTACAGTTCACATCTGCAGCTTGAATATTTCGAATCTCTTAAAACTAATTTGGCTTTCATTTCATTGCATGTGACTTTAGGGTCCATTTCCTCAATGTTTATCTATTGTGGTGGACTTTTCTTCTCCAGGGAAGCTATATAACACTATCTTGAAATCTGATGATACCCAGAGACTTCACATATCCCTTTATTACGTGAATTTTTGTACGTTGACAATACGTTGAACAGATGGCTCTGGTTGCATGTAAAAAAGGTGAACCCAAAAAAGATTTCAATATGTTAAATCTTCGTATTACGTAGAATTCTATCATTTTGGTAGACTATGTTGGGGTACTCATCGATTGTAATAGGAAGATATATGCTTCCTTCAAACTCAATCAAAGGAAATGATATTCGTCAAAGTTGTTATGGTTCGAGTCATGTTGCTTTGAAGGTTTCACAGAATAGAACACATCCTCGTGGAGTTACTATATATCTGCGTTCATATACACTATATATCTTTTAATCTTAACATTTACTATAATGTTGAATTAGTTATAGCGGGCAGATCTCTTCAGTCGAGGCCTGCTACAACTATTATCTCCAATAATGTTCATGTTTATGATCTTTGTTGGTGTTCCATCTTCCGAATACACTTTGAGATGCATCAAAATAGTAAGTTTAACAGGTCCAACCACTATACTGCCCATTCTTCTCATATAGAAAAATGAAAATCCGAGTAAAAAAAACATCATATAAGATGGGTTGCTCCTCCTGAAACATGAAATCTTTTACAGATCATTTGTTGGTTTCAGCTTCTGATACATGAAAAATGAAACAGAGGACATGAGCTTTTTTCCTCCTATGGCGTCAAAGAAGCTAAGGTAGAGATGGTTGTTGCTGAAACGGTATACGAATAGGAATAGCAGATGAAATTAGTTATAATTAACAGTCGAACACATTAATTGCAACCTTTAGTCAACAAGTCAGCAGGGCTTTTCCCCGTTGAAAATTATTCCGACATATTTTGAGATTAATGTTGGTTTTCTGACATTAAAGTCTCATTTAAAACATTAATATTAACGAAAATTTGTAACATTGAATTAGGATGATTGTAATAGTACATTTATTTTTTGTAAAATTAAAAAAAACATATGATATCTCAACTGTTGTTAAATTCATTTTTAAATGTTAACATATAGTTTTAATCAATATGGAAATTACAGACCTAACACAGCAGGTATACAAGCGTTCAGGCTCGTGACCTTATTAAAGGCACAGTAAAAGGTGGACCCTCCCAGTGGCCGCTTATGTAGGAGTTGATGGAAGCGTGTGACCCAAATTCTAGATTCAGCGGCGCTTGTCATGTCTTGTGAACTTAGCTAAAACTCCGCCTCAAATCTGTCCACAATTGCATGCAAATGGTATAAAGCTTACAAATTTAATATTATTATCCGCGCGCTTAGGTTAGCTCACGAGATATTTTAGAAAAATCTTAATTATAAGAAGATATTTTTAAATCATCTATTTTTAAGCTAATCTTCACTTGTATTGGGTCAGTTTATAAAGAATAAAATACTAATTAAACAGATTTTTTCATTTTCAAAACTCAAACTCAAAATCTCATATTAAGGAATAAAAGTAATATATACATATAATGCGACACGCAACGCCACTTCCATTTGGCGACACTTTATTTCACTTCATACCCTAAAGAGCATGTCCATATGAAAAGGCTGATAAACGTATCAAGATAAACTTAAAATCAATTAAGTAAAGGCATGTAACCGACCACAAGTGTAATGATTAGAAAGCTGAGTTATGCGTTAACATTGTTTTCCTAAACTAAAACCCTAATGCTGCTTTTTTCGTAATAGGAAGTGGAGTGGAACCCATCTGAGCTTTTCTAAGATACAGACAAATTAAGATCACGGGAGCTCTCTTTATTATAGTGGAGTAGCGTAGGAGACCTTAAGAATTGACCTTGTCAATACACCTTATTTCATTTGATAGCTAAAAAATGACCTTTATCAACCGTCAAAATTAATAATATTTAAAGCTTTTTTATATTCATTATAATAATTTAAAAAAAAAGTAAAGTCAGTATAGTATAATGACTCTTTGAAAATATCTCTTATTTTCATATAAATTGAACATGAAAAAGCTGCCGACAATCACGGAGGCCATGGTCCAAGCCTTAATAATTCCGACACTCAAGGGCAAAACAAACGACAGTATAGTAGCATCGTGGACCCACATTCGTCCCATATCAACACCATTTATTAAAAATTAATAAATATTTATAATTATTTCGTATCTTTAATTAAATTTATAACAAGTAATTACATATTTTAAATCCCCGGACTTCTCTTTTTTCGTGAGATATTTTAGAAGGATTCTAATTACTAATCTCCTTTTAAATCGGGTATATTCCTTGCAAAAAATAAAATTGACTATAACTTTTAAACGACTGCATACATAAAAACGATTCAAACTTACAACCTCACTTAAACTAAGAGAGTCCCTTACGAACTTACAAATCAAGTTCCGGACTTCTTCTTTTGTTCTTTTTTTTAAATCGCCGCCTGGAACTATTGGCTTAACAATCACAAATGACGTCAGCTCTTTGCAACGTGCCTTACATGCAAACTATTTTCAATATATTATATAATACCAATTTCCTCAATCACACACTACCAAGTACAGTTGGAGAAGTGCACCGCTACTGCTACACAATTATGATAATTTAATATCTCACTCTCATCCCCACCAACTACATGTTTTCTGGTGGAAGGATTTATTTCCAATGGACCCCTCCAAAAACCAAAGCTTCCTCAATTTTGGTTTTAATTACTAATTTGCCAGTAATTTAGCAGGGACGCAACGACAAACATAACCCTATTAAAAGCAAAAAGAAAAAACAATTTAACACTTGCTGGTTGAAAACCCCACACGATTATTGGCAAGGTCAAAGCTGACTCGAATCCCTTGCTGTTGGACGTTCCCAATTATTGACAAAGACGACGACGTTGGAGCAAATGCAAAGCAGTACGTCCCCGCTGAATCTACCGGGATCAGATAATTCGCCGCCGGCAAGTTCACCGCTCTCCCCTCCGAAAATTGGAACGCCACTGTCGGCACCTTTACGCTGGTCAGCCCAGATAGATCGTAACACGTGTCGAAGAGAGCCACGCCGCTGGTTGATCGCAGGTGCTGAGTCATACTCACGAAGCTGTCCCGCAGGGAGTTGTAGGCGTCAGTCTGCAGCCTAGTTACGGCGGTCCCGCAGTCGACGATGATCCCACCGTTGCCGGACTCGTCGACCTGGAAGACCGACTGAGGGATGGACACCTTCTGGCCTCCAACGGTCATTCCGGCCAGTCCAACGTAGTAAAACGTTTTGATCTTGGGGTTTCGCATCAGAGAAGCGGTGACCGAATCACTGGGCAGGGCTGAGTTGAAATCAAGAGACGACGACCCGGTGGAGTCACGATTGACCAAACAGTAAGAAAAGGACGACGCTTTGAGCTGAGACGTCAAAGACAAGGGCCCACCACCAAGTCCAAGCAAGCCAGCAGACCCAACGAACAATCCTTCATTATCGTGTCCACAGCCCAACGCGATGTTATCCACAGCCCCTGAACTCCCGAACGACAGAGTTTCCGAGATGAACTGACCGAAAGTGAACGACCCGTCGCCGTAGTTGACTTGGTAGAGACACTGGTCGCTCCGGCAAGAGGACATTTCGAGAGAGTTGCACTGTGGAGTGCCGCAGCTTATAGGGCGGTAACTGGACGAGGCCGAGGGGTTGAAGATGGGATCGGATTGCCGATAGCAGTCGGTGCAAGGTTCACATTGGAGCCAAGTGAGGTCGCTGCCCGTGTCGAGAACCATGAAGAAGGGCTTGGCAGGTCTTCCCACACCAACCCGAGAGAAGTACTCGCCGCTTCCTTGGCTAGTGCCGGATGTGACCGGAGTGGAGAGATCTTGAGTCTGGAGGGGCTGGAGATCGGACTTGGAAATGGCGTTGAGAGCCAGTTGGAGGCTGGTTGTGAGAGATTTGACACGGGCTGCGTCCCGCTCGAGCCGGGAAAGAAGTAAGCTTGTGTAGTCTTTGTGGGGGGTTTTGTGGAGTGTTTCGCGGGAGTAGAGCTGGAAGGAGAGAGGGAACGAGGAGTTGATAAAGGATTGTTCAGTAGGGGGAGTAGTAATCAGCCGTTGATGGACGGGATTGGAGGTTTGTTGATCAAAGACGAGGATGTTGATAGTTTGTCGGAGAGACGAAGCAACATCTAGAACACTTGTGGTGGTGGTAGTAGTCGGAGTCAAAGTACGAGAGCGGACAGAGAAGAACAGAGAAAGAAAAATGGTGGTGAAAAGAAGAAATGGGGATAACGTAGCCATTTTTGGTGCCTTCTGATTCTGCTTTACCAAAAGAGAGAATAGAGGGGGCGAGTGAGGAGTGAGGAGTGAGGAGTGAATGCTGAGGTCTGGGATTGGGTGTTTTATTAAGGGCTTGAGTGATTTAATGTATATCTGGAACTGGTAATTGCAAATTTTGATTTTTGCAACTAGTGGTCTCTATACTACAGTGCATCTTCTGTTCATCAACCAAACTTCTCGTCTCCAGGAACCCAACCCAACCACATGATTGCAGACCTTGGCCCAATAAATTGATTAATGCATCTTTTTTGAAATCCACTTGCTTATGTAGCGAAACTGGTTGGCACTAAAGTGAAGTTTCAGTGACAAAAAAGATTTTGTAAACCCAAACATACTCCATATTTTGTCATGTCAGATGCTTACATTATATATGGCTGCATGTTCTCACCCCTATAACAATTCTGAAAAACCTATACACCCTCCATTGTAAATCGTAAGCATAGAATTTGTATTCCTAACTGCTAGTCTATGTCTTGCAAGTAATTGGTTAATTGTAGTTTAATGACTTAACAATTTAAAGATATTCTTTGTTTTATGTATATTTAGATATATATGTTAAAGTCCATGGTGCATACATACATTACAAATGAAATTATGATGAGATCATAATTATAAAATTCAAATTGTATTTATATATTATTCTTAAAATGTTCCTAGTGATTATTCTATTAAGACTGGACATTAGTAGGGAATAAAAAGACTAGAAAACGTTATATTTCTTCTTTATAAAAGAAGCAGCCGATCTTTTTCAAAAAAAATTGAAGTGATTTTCGTTAACTATAGACAAAATTATTTGCAACGTTACAATGATGTCTCCCTTGCAAAATTCATCAAAATGTTACATTAAAAGGTCCATTTGGCTTAATGGCAAGTTCCACATGAACTTCATAGCTGTTCATAGATCATAGGTCGCTTCCTTTGCTATTACAAGAGCTCGGATTTTACTTATAATGTTTGCTGCTAGTTATATTTGTTAGTTGTCTCCCTGTGTATAACCTTCAATTTCTCTCTATCCACAAATTGTATGATGTGATTGTGAGGGCAGCTTATTAGAATAGTCGATCTTATACACTAAAATATGAAGATACTTAAATAAATGTGTGAGTGTTTATTAAAAAATAAGTTCTCTAAACTGACCTCATATGAAAATTTTATTTGTAACATTACTTGTATGTCATGGAATTTTTCATTGTTATAATTATATAAGTGATCGTTTAACTTGAAATCTCCAACTTGCTATGTTTTGATATTACTTGTAATTTATTCTAGTTAAGGGTAGTTTAGTTGGTACTCATTGAATACAACATGAACTATATAGAGGTAGTTGAGTGATCATTATAAAATTCATCAAAATAAAGTCTATTATTCGTATTATTCTCACCTGTGAGTATTATTTGTTTTAATATTTATTTGCATATATTAGATTTTGGTTTTTTTATTCTTATTTCTATTAGT
>JAJMLV010000007.1:26770537-26787144 GCA_027123465.1 Erythroxylum coca | reverse complement strand
TAGCTTATTCTCTTAGATTTAGATTGGTATAAAGTTTGTAATTTTTGGATATTGGAATTAAGAGATATGGGTTGTACAACTTGAATGCATTATCACACTCTAGCCAAAATTTCAAATGTACACAGTTTGTGGTATTTAGAGCATAACTCATTGAATAATAAACAACATTGAATGATATTAGTATCATTAGAAACTTAAGACACAGATGAACAATTGTCTAGAAGAAAGTGTTACAGAAATACATCATTTTCTTAATCTTATTGATTGTACAAAGTTGACCCGAATGAAGTGTTTCTAGCAAAAGCTGGAATAGTAATTGAATGTATGAATTTTGGAACTTTTAAAGTACATTTGATGTTTACATCAGTTTAGTAAGAAAATATACCCGAGAAGTTGTTATGAACATACATGTTATATGATACATTCATACTAATGCCGATTCAGTTACATGAAAAACTTCAAGGCAATAAGCAAAAGGGAGCAATTGTGAGTAATCTTAGATGGTTACACCTTACTTTATTCTGTTTGTTGAATTTGGTTTATGTTGCTTGCATTCTGAATTTTGGACAATGATTGTCCGAGGCGTTTGATGCATGTTTATATCATTGGAAGTGCTACTTGCATGTGAATATGATTGAATACTTGCTTTGCACATGAAATGTCTGAAATGAATTTGTTTTGGTTTTAAAACTGTTGAGTCCTAATTGTGGGTAAGTAGGCATGCCTAGAAGGGTCTACAACTGCTTCTGTGATACTTCAGTATCTGACACTTCGGCGTCTTCTGTTATTGACACTTTGGTGTCTTCTATTATTAAAACATAAGTCTCTTCTGTGATATGATACCAATTTTGGTATCTTCTATATAAGTCCCGTTACCTACTTTTGTTGACGGATTAGCAGTCATTTGATTGTGGATTCTAATATATGTTAGATTTTGAAATAAATAAAAGGATTTTTGAACTGAAGGGATTGAGCCTTCTTTGATACTCAGTTCTATTAACTATGTAACTGTTCTGAAATTTAAATATCTTCTTGTGCTATAAATTGATTCAATATAATTAATTGTCAATTTATGTATAGTTTAGTTATTACTTACTAGGCTATATGCTTAGCACGGTGGATTTGCCCCTAGGTTCTAAGAGATGTTTATAAAGACTGGGACAAGACAACCGCAATGGTCAATGGATTCTGAGTGTTGTTTTTAAAATAATGTAAATTTTTTGTTTGACTTATGGGCTTATATCTGATAGGTATATGTGAATTTGTTTGTAAGTTTGTAACATCGATACTTCAGTTTGGTTTAGAATTTATAGCGTGTTTGTATTAAGTACTTTGTAATTTAAAGTATGTTTGCCTGAATTGTTTACTGGAAGTTTTCATATGCTTTGATTTGTTTGTACTGTTTTGTGTGGCATTCATATATCCTCTCAGGGGGTATGTGGGTGTTACAGAAATGCTTTTTAATCTTTATAAAATTCAATTTATATTGGTGAAAATCCATCCTAAATATGTTGCCTCGCCTTTCCTTGTTCTCTCTATCATTTTGGGGCATTAATTTGTGTTTTCCCGAGCCTCTTACAAGCCCCTTTTGACCTTCCTCATTTTCTCTTCATTTTATCTATTTATGGCTCAAATTTTAGGTTTATAAAGTGGACAAGCTCACTCACACAACCATGTGCATGGCTGTGTCCTTTAATAATGCTTTAATCTTTGAAAATTACGAACAAACACTGTCTTAAAGAACTACACAAGAAGCTATATGACCGTGCAAACTTATATAGGAAGCCACACGACCGTGTAGACTTATATGACAACCACTAAAATAGCTTAAATTATTTCATTTTCTATCCCAATTTTACCTTAATTCTTCTCCTTTTATTTGTAAAGATTAATAAGACCTAAAAACATAATAGGAACAAAATAAGTATCATAAACAATAAGACACTCCTTTTCCTTTTGTAAAGCAGTGCCTTTCATGAGGACATCTCTAAGACACTCCTTTTCCTCTTACTGTTGTTGTTATAGAAATCCAGATGAAGCATAATCATTCAATACATAGTCATAATAATTACTCCACTTTAGATTATAAGTATTCTCATATAGAGTATCCTAAGGGTAGTTATCCATGTAATTCAGATGCTTCCATATATAGTCAATGCCTAACATTCATGATTAGGGTGATCACCCACAAATGTCACAGCACACTATGGATATCGATTGAGCTTCATAATACATGTCACCATACTTCTCATTCCAAGCTTCTAACACTACCATAAGTGATAGCATACCATAGTCCTCTCCATCCTTCCATTGTTTTTGGTGGCTATAATGATGACTACCCAAATCCTAAAAATAAGACACAAATACAAGATCAAGAAAAAAAAAGCTATAAGAGAGAATTAAATATAAAAGAAAAGAAATAGAAACTACCTAAGAAGAAAATATTAGTAAATTAATAAAATAAGATTTTCATAAAATTACTAGTATATACTGTCTTAATATCGACCTATCTTTAAGTTTGCATGTAATTTTTTTCAATTATAATAGATATATTTATATAAAAGGATCTCTCAATCTTAATTGCATGAAATAATATGCTAGAAATATTAGTTCAAGAATAATTAAGAACAAATAATTGAATATCAATTAAACTAAAGAATGGATTAAGTTAAAATAGAATCACTACAAGGTCTATCCTATGGTGCATCTCATCCAAGTACCAACCAAAATTTACCTCATAATCATAACATCAAGACTAATGTTTTCTTGAGCCTCCTACAAACCCCTTTTGTCTTCCTTTATTTTATCCTTGTTTTATCCACTTACAGCTCAAATTTAGGGATCCTGGAATGGACACAGTCACTCACACAATCACGTGCATGATAGTGCCCTTTAATATTGCCTCAATCTTTAAAAATTGTAAAAAAAAATGTAAGTGATTGTATCCCTCAATCTTGCTTCAATCTTTGAAAATCATGAAGAAATATGATCCTAGAGAGCTACACGGGTAGCCACACAATCATGTAGACTTACACATGCAACCATCAAAATAGCTTCAATTCTTTCGTTTTTTTGGTCCTAATTTTACACTAATTCTTCTCCTTTTTATCCGTAAAGGTTAATAAGTCCTAACAACACAATAAAACAAAATAAGTATTATAGACAATAAGAAACTCTCAAATCAACACACAAAATATATTAAATGTATTATTAGAAATATCATTTATTTAGATTTTATCAGTATACCATATAGGGTTGATATATTTTTATATTACTTATGACCTATTTTAATAAAGGATAGCTTAGTCGATAGTCATTGGATATAGCACGAATTATATAAAGGTAGTTAAGTGATCAATATATGATTCATCATTTTAAAATAATTAAGGAGAATATTTTGTTGAATATTAATTTTGAAACTTCTTGCCAAAGTGGAATAATTCTTTTAAATTTGTTTTCAAATATCTTTAGTTGAATCAATTATTAATGGTAGATAACTAATATGATTGGACTCAAATAAAGTAGATGTTATTTCCATGCTATATTTTTATTCAAAACATTGTATGATGAAATGATTGAATTTTATAAAAAAAAAATCATGCACATTAAGGTTAATCAAAACTGTTTTGACATTCCTAAATATTTGAGTGGTTATGATGTATTACTAGATGTCAATCTTGTTCTATGAATATATATTGCTTAATTTTAAATTAAAAGAGTTTAATTTATCTTATTTTAAATATGATTTGAATTACAATTTATATCAATTGTCAATATATTCAAGAACCTAATGGGTCACACATAAAGAAAGAAAATGATTTTTAATTAAGTTGGACTTGATTATAAAGTTTGAGAAACTTTATAACTAAATATAAGATATTTAATAAATAAGGATCAATAGGAGAATAGATCTTATTTAAACATAATTACTATTTTATTATAATTAATTATAATTCTTATTAATATTTAATTGAAATTAGAATTTTATTTCAATTAAATTTCTAAAAAATCTAAAACCTATTATAAATAGGATTAGGCTCATAAGAGTGCACAATAATTGTAAAGTTCTCTCAACTTATTTTTTTGATACTGTTAGAATCCAGACACGTGTATGTTATGCCCAAAAAGTTCTAAAAATACCTAGGCTATCCTACTAGCAAGTATACTAGATAATTGTAGTTGATAACCCAAAGTCATCTCCCACAGAGATGAAATTGGTTAACTTAAATTAAATTTGAATTACAAATAAAAATAAAAACAATACAATCATAGACATTCTATCCCAATTGTTGAGTGAAAGCTTTTAAGGAAAATTTCAAAATTAATTTGAAAAGTAGACGGAATCAATTGGAAGCAAAGATAAATATATTAATCGAAGTGAAAAAAACTCTTGAGAATTAATTTCACTAATTTAATCTCCTATGAATGATTAAGGAAAAATGATTGAATTATTGTCTTAGTAAAATTAATAGTTAGGTTCTAAATCAATTCGAATATTGAACTAATCTAAATTTTGTATTCAACAAGTTATCATCCGAATTAATTATGAAAACCCAACTACCAATTACCACTTAATATATTTCTAGTTCTTACCTTAAGTGTCTATAGTTTCTCGATCCGTATTAAACTTGATCTCTCGAATCTTCATTTAATACTAAAATGATGAAAAGTTTTGCCATTCGATTACATCCATTTAGTTCAGAATCCACAGCAATAAATAAGGCAACATATTTGTAACCCATGCATATTCAACTAAATAGCTACATTAATTCTTAAGAAAAGATATCATCCCATCATATTATACACATGGTTCATCATACTCAAATACTTCAATTCCATATTATTGTCGACAGAACTTTGAAAATAACAACTCAGTAACTACTAAATGAACTATGGAAAGATAACAAACAACAGTCAGTAAACTAACAAGAGTATGAATCAGTTAATACCAATAGAACAGTAAACTCAAAGAAACAAGCAACATATCAGGAATGAGATAAGCAACTAGAAGGTCAGATGATAAGATAGTAGAGATCTTTTGCACTCTTAACTTTCAGCTTTGGCTCTCGCCTTCTGCTTTAGTTGCTCTCTTCCAACCAAGTATTTGCTTAAGATCAGCTCTAGCTCTCGCCTTCAGCCTCTCTTCCCAACTCCCACTTTTCTACTGTTGCTCTCTTCTTCTCCTTCTCAGACTCTCTCTATTTCTCATCTCTATTTATCTTCTTTCTCTCTCTCTCTTTGTGCCTCACACATTTATGTTTGTGTGAGTGAACGAATGAAACAATGAATGAAAGATGATTCCCTTCAACCACCACCCTCTCTTACCTTTTATAAATTGTTCCTAGGTTTACAGTTGCATGCCTTAATGTCGTAAGCTGCCACGTATTAAAGCCATAATTAATCTTAAAACTTCTCACGGGTGTGTATGGGAAGTCACGGGTGTGAATCCTTTGTCACACCCATGCATTAATCTTGCACAGTGGTTACATAAAATCATCACCTTGCACAGTGGTGACTTGGTAAGTCACCACCATGCATAACATTTAATTAAATTAAATGTTATTCACTTTAAGGTGGTGATTTATCACCACGTTGTGTCACCACTTTATTCTTTTTTTCTTTTCTTTCTATCCTTTTTCTTTTTTTAATTTTCATGCAAAATTTACGTGACTTTGGTGTTTTTATGCAAAATTCACAAAATAACCCAATTAATATTCATGCAATATTCACACCATTTTCACTCAATTGACCTCACATTTGGATCAAAACACAAGGATTTATATCCAAAATCAAGATATGAAGGCTATTAAAAGCAATAGAAATTAGACATAACAATGTGCAGCTACTGCATCTTAGTTTTCTTTCTTTACTTACTTACTTACTTATTTATTTATTTATTTATTTATTTTTATTATTATTATTATTATCATTATTATTATTATCTTCTTTTTATTGAGTTTCTTATTAGTATCAGTTTTATCATTATTATTATTATTATTAGTATTATTATTAGCATTTTTATTATTTTTGTATTTATTATTATTATTATTCTTATTCTTATTTTATTGTTTTTGTTGATGGGTTTATTAGTTTCAGCTTTTAAGGATTTCCTAAGATAGTATAGGCAAGAAATGTAAGAGACACGAGTTAGGAGGGATGCCTTCAAATTGAGCGAATGGAATCAGTGCAAGCGGTTCGTTACGCTCAATTTGTAGGAATAAAGACAAAGATGATTTAATACGGATAGGCTCTTGGGAAGTGGGGACCCTTATGGGAAAATCATTAGAATTGGTAGAGATTTTAGACAAGTATAAGATACAAATAACATGCATTCAGGAGACTAAGTGGGCAGGAGCTAAAGCAAAGGGGATAGGGGGTTTAAACTATGGTACTCGAGAAGTACGCGAAAGCAGAACAGGATAGGTATCTTAGTGGACAAGGGACTTATGAACAGAGTAGTGGGGATCAAAAGAGTCAATGATAAGATAATGGTGGCAAAAATTGTTTTATGCAGTGTGGTTCTTAATGTAGTATGTGTTTATGCACCTTAAGCTGATGCAGGCGGACAACTAAAATGTACACTCTTGGAGCCGCTGGATGGGGTGTTCCTACAAATCTCTAATACTGAGCAGATCATCCTAAGAGGAGAATTTAATGGGCATATAGGGGCAGAGTTAGACGGATATATAGGAACTCATGGGGGCTTCGGATATGACACTAGAAATGATAGTGGGATTGATTTATTGGACATGGACATAGCATATGAGTTAGTAATAGTAAATTTCTTTTTTAAGAAAAACAAAGCGCACTTGGTGACATTTCAGATTAACATGACCAAGACGCAAATTGACTATCTCTTTGTCAGGGTAAGAGTCAGATCATGATGCAAGGATTTCAAAGTACTTCCGGTTGCATGTCTACCAACCCAACATAAATTGTTACTTTTGGAATTAGGAATTAAGGGATGGAGGGCACAACAAATTACCAAGAAATGTCGCAAAATTAGATGGTGGAGGCTAAAAGGGGGCATGGTGGAACATTTTAGGACTTAGGTTCAGTATAATACAATATGGGATGTGAATGGAGATGCGAATTGGATGTGACAGGGAGTCGTCCCCGTAGTGAAAGAAACTGTCACAAAACTCTTATGGGTATCTGAAAGATAGGGGGCAGATGGAATCTTGGTGGTGGTCAGATACGGTCCAAGGGACAGTAAAGGCAAAAAAGAGATCTTTTAAAAATTTGGTGACAAGCACAACAAAGGTAGAGTGAGTAACTAATAAAGTAAGGTCTAGAATGACAAAACAGAAGGCCAAGAAGACTATTTCAGTGGCTAAAGGAGAAGCTTATGAGAATATGTACATAGATTTGGATATGGTCAAGGGAGCACAAAGAATTTTCAAGATAGCTAGAGCTAGGCCACGTGAGACATAAGATTTTAACCAAGTCTGTTGTATACATGACGAAGCAGGACAGGTACTCACAGAGGCTTAGACCATCAAGCGAAGGTGGCATAGATACTTTTATAGCCTAGATAATGAAGAAATATTGATCAACATAGAGTTGGGTGAAACTCCCGTGTTGGGACACTTTCTAAACAGGTACTCATGGGTGAGGGTCACAAGAGGAGAAATTACAAAGATTTTGAGGGGGATGGGGAGTGGAAGGGCTATACGGCCGGATGAGATCCCTATAGAGGTATGGAAACATATATGAGTTGTCGAAATTGAGTGGTTAGTTCAGTTCTTTAATGTGCTCCTCGAGTTAGCCAAGATACCGGATGAATGGAGATTGAGTATGTTAATCCCTTTATACAAGGCCAAAGGGACATCCAACAATGTCACAACTATCGATGCATCAAAATACTAAGTCATACCATGAAATTGTGGGAGAAGGTAATTGAAAAGAGAATCTCGAGAGCTGTTTCTATATCGACCAACCAATTTGGATTTATACCTAGTAGGTCCACGAAAGAAGCAATACATCTACTCCGGAGACTAATGGAGTGCTATAGGGAATGAAAACGAGATTTGTATATAGTTTTTATAGATTTGTAGAAGGCGTATGACAGGGTTCCTAGAGAACTCATATGGAGATGGTTGAAGGCAAAGGACATTCCTATGACATAAATTAGAGTAATTAGGGATATGTATGAAGGAGCACTAACTAGCGTAAGGATGATAGGAGGCAACACGGAAGCGTTCTTCATTGGTGTAAGACTACACCAAGGCTTAGCCTTAAGCCCTTTTTTGTTCACATTAGTGTTAGATGTTCTTACCAAACATATTCAAGGAGAGGTACTTTGATGTATGTTATTTGTTGACGATATTGTCCTAATGGATGACATTAAAGAGGGGGTCAATGCCAAGTTAGAACGTTGGAGAGACGCGTTAGAATCGAAAGGTTTTAAAATGAGTAGATCCAAGACGGAATATTCAGAATGTAACTTTTCGGGTTGTTAGATAGTACAAGATACGACGGTAGCAATTAGTAATGACATTATACCACAGAAATCGAGATTTAAATACCTCGGGTCCATCATTTAGAGAGATGGTAATATCGATTTATTACATCATATTAGATCTGGGTAGACCAAATGGCAAAGCGCATTAGGTGTTTTATGTGATAAAAAGATCCTTCAAAACTCAAAGGGAAGTTTTATAAAATGGTGATTCGGCCAACCATGTTATATGGGGTAGAGTGTTGGCCTACTAAACATACAAGACAGTTATTGGTAGCAAAAATACATAAGCTTAGGTGGATGTGTGACATTACTAAAAGAGATATGGTCTGGAATTGTGTGGTGAGTGACATACGACAGCTGGCTAGAATTACTGACAAGTTGAGATAGACAAGGCTTAGGTGGTTTGGGTATGTGTGCAGGACATCCTGTGATGCTCCGGTATGACATGTGAGAAAATAACCTTTACTGGCAAAAGGGAGGTCTTACAAGAACTGGAGGGAAGTGATCAGGAATGATATGTTAGAATTAGCTCTTACTGAGGCGGTGACTAGAAATAGGAAGGTTTGGCGTGATCAGATCAGGGTAACGACAACTTTTAAAGTCCTCGCGCCTCACACTTACCGCATAGGAAATCCAACTCAATGTCCTTTCTACATTTGCGAGTTGTAAGTTTTGGCCAAGGCTTTCAGGCTTTCAATTTGGTTTTTCAGGTCAGGTGTAGTGGGGTAAGATTTACCGTCTATAACTGTGGGATGGTCATATCCTCAAGATCTCTCAGTAAAGACTCCTAGCGTGATTAGCGTATAGTAGAGTCAGTCTTTACAGTTTGTAAGGTACTAGCAGATCTGGTCACCTTCATAAATATCCTTATGTATTGTTTGTAACTTTATTTACTGATTTATCTAGCAAACCAATTTTTATTTTTTTACTCTTTTAACATGCATGATTATTTTATTGTTACACTGCATGTTAATCTACCGAAAACAGTTTCTTTATAATGTAAGGGTAAGACTGTGTACTATCAAATTTCTCCAGATCTCGCTTCATTGCGAAACTTTGGACTGGATGTGATGATGATATTATATAATTAAGTAATCTTGGCTTTTGAGAAATTATATGACAAAATTTTGCTATTATTTCCAACACCAATTGCATCATATTAGAAGTTGTTTTTCATGACTATCGTTATTAATATAATACTAAATTATTTTTTCACACCCATAAATAAGTTATGATTTTATTTATACTAATTATGATAACTATAAAAATTACTAAATTAATATTTTTCTATATTTGATTAAATTAATCTATGTATTACAAATTGATAATAAAAAGTAGAAGATAATAAACTCAATAATATATATTACAAAATTTTTCAGATAATTAACCTCCAATATGGTTATCATAGAATCTTACGGTTTGTTCTCTCTTTTTTTGTCTCTTCAATGAGGAGTTAAACCCTAAAACCCTAACACAAACTCAAACCAACATAAGTCTTTTACCATGAATGACGATAGAGGTTCAGTGGATATGACTACTACTATTTCAGAGGAAGAGGTGATTCCTGTCTCGACTGAGGAAGAGGATATTGAAGGTATTGTATACGGCATCAACGAACTCACAGTTGAATCCTTTGATAACCCTCCTTTCTATTTGGTTGGACGATTCCTCACTGACCGTACAATCAACTACAACGCAATGGTCCCCACATTGGCCTCTTTGTGGGGACCAATCAAAGGAGTTCAACCTAGGAAATTATCGGGTGATCCTTTTCTTTTCCAGTTTTTTCATGAGGTGGATGTTCATCGTGTTTTAGATATGTCACCATGGTCCTTTGACAATCAACTGCTCATCCTGGATATGCTTGGAGCTACGCAGAATCCTTTGGAGATTCCTTTATTCTTTGTTCCAGTTTGGGTCCAAATCCATGGTCTTCATTATGGATTTCGATCAGAGAGGGTGGCATCTGATGTTGGAAAGGCTATGGGGAAGTTTATGCGTGTCGATCCTCAAAATTTTAGTAATTTATGGAATTTTTATTTAAGGGTGCGAGTGCAACTGGATGTTCGTAAACCGATCAAGGAATCGATGCAATTGAAGAAAGAAGGTGGTGATTGGTGTACTGTGACATTTGTCTATGAGAGGTTACCAATGTTTTGTTTGATATGTGATTTTATGGGGCATACAGAACGGTTATATCCTCGACTTATTGATTTTCCTCCGGGAATGGCAATTCAAAAATACTCACCGAGTATTCGTGCTCCAACATGCTGATCATAGCCAACGTTTGGTTCCAAATGGTTACGTTCGGCCCATCCGGCTGGGGGAGATTGGAGTTCAAACTCGAAGGATTCTGCAGAATCTTCAGGTGCTTTGACTGCTTCCAATTATGTGAAAAATATGGTTATCCCGACTGTTATGGTAGATGGAGATTCGGTGCAAATTGGAAGCCATCATTCTGTTCTGCCTTCAGGAAATCACGGAGCAGATGTTGAAACAATTAATGTGTTTGATTCGAAAAGAAATAGACTGGGCTTGGATCATTTGAAGAAGGATCAGGATGTTGCTACTCCCGAAAGCATGTCCATTGATCCAAAAACATCAACGGTGACGTGCGCCGATATAGATGAGTTGTTTGAGCTGGAATTGTCGTGGACTGGAAATCCACGGTCAATTCAAAATCTTCAGTTTATTGTCCAACAAAAAAGACCAATGTTTATTTTTCTTATTGAAAATTTTTCATTGTCTACTAAAATTTTAGAAATAACGACTCTCTTAAGGTACGATGATTTTATAGTTATAGATTGTATTGGTCATAGTGGTGGCCTTGCTTTAATTTGGCGTGTTGTTTCTTCTACTTCTGTTTTTGCATTTATCTTTGCAGTGTATTGATGTGGAAGTTCTGGTTGAGGATGTTGGCAATTGGCGACTCACAGGTTTTTATGGGCACCCTGATCGGAGTCAGCATACGGAGTCTTGGACACTTCTTCGTAATCTAGCCGAGTGTAGTAGTTTGCCTTAGGTTTGTATTGGAAATTTTAATGATATATTAGCACCGCATGAGAAACGAGGGGGTAGAAGACAACCTAATCATCTCATGGAGGGTTTTCGAAATGCTATTCGTGATGCTGGACTTTTTTATTTCCCCATGGCTGGTTATCAATTCACTTGAGATCATAGACGTAATACTGATAATTGGATAGAAGAAAAATTAGATCGCGTATTGGTTTCTAATGTTTGGAGCTCTTTATTTCCTTATGCATAAGCTCCCTCTTTGGAAACCTCGACTTCAGATCATCTTTCGATTATGCTTGAGTTGCGTACCTTTATTTTACGTACTCGAGCCAGTCGTTTCCGTTATGAAAATAGTTGGTCTAAGGAGTCAAATTGTCGAGCGATAGTACAGAATAGCTGGGGCTCTTCGGTTGGGGATGAGGTTTAGGATCGATTATCTCTGTGTGGCCAAGCTTTATATAGGTGGGGTCTGGACTTGAGGGACTTTAAGAAACGAGAGTTGGAAGATAGTCTTCGGCTCATTAAACAACTACGAGGTTCACGTGTACTGCAGGATATGGAACATTTTCATGCAATAAATCAAACGTTCTTCCAGATTTTGCGTGAGCGAGAAGTCCAGTGGAAGCAACGATTGAAGGTTTTTTGGCTTAAGGATGGTGATTCTAACACGCGGTTTTTCCACTCTATGGCAACACATTGTCAAAAGAAAAATTCTTTCTGCCGTCTTAAGGATGATTCAGGTCTGTGGATTGATAGCGAGATGAGTTTGGAATCTCTGATTTCTTCTTACTTCACTGAGATGTTTACAGCTAATCTAGGTGATCTTGAACATGTGGTTAACTTAACACCTGCTTGTGTTACTTCTCAAATGAACGAATTACTAAATGCTCCTTATACTTCAGATGAGGTAAAGATTGCGGTCTTTAGTATGCATCCAGATAAATCCCCTGGTTATGATGGCTTCAATATGGGCTTTTACCATACCCATTGGGATACAGTCGGTCCAGCAATTACGGAGGTATGTATTGATACTTTGACTAGGGGGACGATACCAGCAATGTTGAACGAAACAATACTTGTTCTTATTCCTTAAAAATCTAAACCTGAGACCATGGGGCATCTTCACCCCATTGCGCTTTGCAACGTGTTGTATAAGGTTGTTAGGAAGGTTATTGCTAGTCGTTTGAAGATTATCCTACCTGACATTGTTTCACCATCTCAAAGTGCATTTGTTTCCGGAAGACAAATTCAAGATAATAGCATTATTGCGTTTAAGCTGATGCATTGTTTCCAGAATAAGAGGCGAGGTAATGAGGGGTACGCTGCATTAAAAATGGATATTAGTAAGGCATATGATCGTATGGAGTGGAGTTATATTTCTACGATTCTTGCTCAATTTGGTTTTTCACATAATTGGATTAAGCTGGTAATGGAGTGCTTAACTACAGTTCAATATTCAATTTTGCATAAGGGGAAATTGTTGGGTCTTATCCACCCTTCACATGGGATAAGACAAGGGGATCCTCTTTCCCCGTATATTTTCATCCTATGTGTTGAAGGTTTGTCACGACTAATTTCAGATGCGCTTTCGAGGAATGTGTTGCATGGTTGTTCGATATGTCGAGGTGCTCTCAGTATTTCGCATTTATTTTTTGCGGATGATAGCTTATTGATTTTTAAGGCTATCGAAGAAGAGGCAGCAGTGATCAAGAACTTAGTGCATTTGTATGCGGTGGCTTCAGGCCAATTGATTAACTTTTCTAAGTCGTCTGTTTGTTTTTTTAGGGACGTTTCTTCTCATCACAGGCAACGTGTGTGCTCTCTTCTTGGTGTGTCGGAAAGTGATGACTTAGGGACCTATTTAGGTCTACCGACGCGAGTTGGTATAAACAAGAGACAAATCTTCAATTCCTCAAGGATCGTATGTGGCAAAAGATTCACTCTTGGAAAAAAAGATTCCTGTCTCGTGCTAGAAAATCAATTTTGCTGAAATAAGTATTGCAATCTCTACCAAGCTATAGGATGAGTTTATTTTTAATTCCCAAAACACTTTGTCACGAGCTCCAACAGATTATGGCGTCCTTCTGGTGGGGTAAAGGTCGGAATCATGATCGTGGAATCCATTGGGTTTCTTGGCATAGAATGGCTAGACCGCGAGCATGTGGAGGGCTAGGTTTCAGGAAACTCCATGAGTATAACTTGGCAATGATAGGAAGACAAGCATGGAATCTCTTCACTAAGCCAACTACATTAGCAGCCCGAATTCTAAAGGCCAAATATTTCCCCACAACATCTTTTCTGGAAGCTCACTTGGGAAACAACCTGAGTTATCTTTGGCGGAGTCTATGGGAATGTCAACAGCTTATTCGAAATCGCGCAGCCATTCGTATTGGTTCTGGATGTTGAGTATTGGTGTGGTAGAATCCATGGGTGCCTAGCTTGCCTAATAAACGCATATCCTCTACTTGAC
This sequence comes from Erythroxylum coca, assembly GCA_027123465.1. Taxonomy (NCBI): domain Eukaryota; kingdom Viridiplantae; phylum Streptophyta; class Magnoliopsida; order Malpighiales; family Erythroxylaceae; genus Erythroxylum; species Erythroxylum coca. The sequence goes on along the minus strand of JAJMLV010000007.1, from coordinate 26,773,195 downwards.
CAGCTGTAATAGATGTTCTCTTGGTTTCAGATCTGATCATGCAGGGTCATTGGAATACGAACAAGATTACTTCAATCTTTTCAGAGGAGGAGAGTGCGGTAATTCTATCTATTCCCTTATCAGCTCGGGTCTTTGAGGATTCGTGGTTTTGGGCAAATGATTCTAAAGGACAGTATAGTGTAAAGAATGCCTACAGAATGTTAACTACTTTGCCATCTGTAGCTTTTCAGTCTAAAGCTGCATGGCAGCATTTATGGAGTCTCCAAGTCTTGCCAAAAGTCCAGAATTTATTATGGAGAGCAATCAGTCAAGCTCTTCCAGTCCAGGTGCTTCTCCAGCAGAGGTAAATTCCTGTTGATAGTAGCTGTCCTTCTTGCCATTTGTATAAGGAGACTATTATCCATTGTCTTGTTGAGTGTGAGGTAGCAAGAGATTGTTGGCTTGTTGCAGGTTTATGGAATTATGTGCAACTCATTGGGAATTTCTTATCATGGATCATGCAAATTTTGCAGCTTAGTGATACTGATTTGGTTTGTTTTGGTATGATGGTGGTGTGGTCTTTATGGGCAGCTTGAAATTATTTAATTTGGCACCAGTGACGAAGAACTCTTGCTCAAATTGTGCATAGAGCTCGTGGTTTTTTGCGTGATTGGCTAACAACAAAGGTTACGAGGTCAAAACGAAACCCAACTCTAGTTTCTCATTCATGTATTAAACTACGCCTAGACATGTTGAAGCTCAATGTGGATGCCGCTCTTTTTGATAATACTGTTGTGGGTTTCGGTATGATCTTACGTGATGATAGGGGTTCGTTTATATGAGCCATGCAACAACGACTCCCAGTACATATGGATGCAACAACGACAGAGCTTTTCGCGATAAGGGAAGCACTTAGCTGGATTAAGGACGAGGGTTGGTCTAATGTCGTTGTGGAGTTAGATGCTCAAATTTGCGTTAGAGCTATTACTGATCCCAACTATACTGATTTTTCTTCATTTGGAATTTTATTTTCTGATTATAAGTCGCTTTTGGTTGAGATGAATGTGATGCTAAACTATATTAGACAATCTGCAAACGGTGTTGCTCACTTGCTAGCTCGAGCTTCTTGTTCCATTGCGGATTTGGTAAAAATAAGAGATTCTTGTTTGGAGGCAAAGGATATTCCTATGACTTATATCAGAGTAATTAGGGATATAAATGAAGGAACACTAACTAACGTAAGGACAATAGGAGGCGACACGGAAGCGTTCTTCATTGGTATAAAACTACACCAAGGCTTAGCCTTAAGCCCTTTTTTTTGTTCACATTAGTGTTAGATGTTCTTACCAAACATATTCAAGGAGAGGTACTTTGATGTATGCTATTTGTTGACGATATTGTCCTGATGGATGAGATCAAAGAGGGGGTCAATGCCAAGTTACAACGTTGGAGAGATGTGTTAGAATCTAAAGGTTTTAGAATGAGTAGATCCAAGACAGAATATTTAGAATGTAACTTTTCGGGTTGTCATATAGTACAAGAGACGGTGGTAGCAATTAGTAATGACATTATACCACAGAAATCGAGATTTAAATACCTCGGGTCTATCATTTAGAGAGACGGTAATATTGATGATGATTTATTACATCATATTAGATCTTGGTGGGTCAAACGACGAAGCGCATTAGGTGTTTTATGTGATAAAAAGATCTTTCAAAACTCAAATGGAACTTTTATAAAATGGTGATTCGGCCAACCATGTTATATGGGGCAAATTGTTGGCTTACTGAACATAGACATACAAGACAGTTGTTGGTAGCAAAAATAAATAAGCTTAGGTGGATGTGTGACATCACTAAAAGAGATAGGGTCTGGAATCGTGTCGTGAGTGACATACTACAGGTGGCTAGTATTGCTGACAAGTTGAGAGAGACAAGGCTTAGGTAGTTTGGGCATGTGCGCAGGACGTCCTGTGATGCTCCGGTATGACGTGTGAGAAAATAACCCTTACTAGTTACAAGAGAAGAAAAGGGAGGTCTTACAAGAACTAGAGGGAAGTGATAAGGAATGATATGTTAGAATTAGCTCTTACTGAGGCTGTGATTAGAAATAGGAAGGTCTGGCGTGATCGGATTAGGGTAACGACACCTTTTAAAGTCCTCGCGCTTCATACTTATCGCATAGGAAGTCCAACTCAATGTCCCTTCTGCATTTGCGAGTTGTACGTTTTGGCCAAGGCTTTCAGCTTGGTTTTTCAGGTCAGGTGTAGTGGGGGAAGATTTACCGTCTATAACTGTAGGATGGTCATATCCTCAAGATCTCTCAGTAAAGATTCCTAATGTGATTAACGTATAGTAGAGCCGGTCTTTGCAGTGTGTATGATACTAGCAGATCTGGTCACTTTCATATATATCCTTATGTATTGTTTGTAACTTTATTTACTGATTTATGTAGCATGCCAATTTTTATTTTTTTTTACTCTTTTAACTTGTATGACTATTTTATTGTTACACTGCATGTTAATCTATCGGAAACAGCCTCTTTATAATGTAAGAGTAAAGCTGTATATTATCAAATTTCTCCAGATCCCGCTTCATGGCAGAACTTTGGACTGAATATGATTAGGATGTCACATAATTAAGTAATCTTGGCTTTTGAGAAATTAGATGACAAAATTTT
>JAJMLV010000007.1:26633178-26649401 GCA_027123465.1 Erythroxylum coca | reverse complement strand
ATCAAAGCACTGCCATATCATTCATTACTCAAGCTCAATATTACAAAAATGCAGCAACAGCAATGTGAAACGCACAAAGTAGATATACACATCACATAATCAACAATTATAGAAGCAAGTAAAATGAGTAGATGCAAAAACGCACAGCATAGAGGGATTCATTTAATGAATCACATGATAGGCACATGAGGAGAGCAAACTCATCCAAGTCTTCACCGAAGGTCTTCATCTTCAACTATATAAAAAGAAAAAACAAGCTTCAGACAGAGATTAGTACATACATAGATTGTATTCTTCATTCACAGCATTCAATCTTCGAGAGTGAGATCAAGAGTGAAAAAAGAAAAGGGATTTGGGAGAAAATATTCTTGTTTTTGAACTTTACCACATTTCCACATTTCAGGCCTAAGATTCAAAAAAGAAAAAGACAAGAATATACAAAGAGACATCGTTTATCTATAGGAAAAAGTACCGATGATATCATTCATATAACTAAAGAACCAAGAATCATACCCTATCTTGCACTCTTTGCTTAACTTCCTCCAATTGTGGCCTTATTATCTGCAAAAATAGCACAAAAATCAGAAGAGAGACAGCAACTAAAGCCTCTCTTCTAGTTCATTCAAGACAATTAAGCATAGATGCGAACTATATAGAAAAGAAAGCCATGTCTTAGCTGATTACTTCCTAGTGGAAAATAACTACATGAAACAACTCGAGTTTATAGGAGCATAGTATGGTCGGGGAGGTAATAATCCCTACTATAATACTTACATTCATGGGTGGAAAAATCACCTAATTTTTTCTTGGTCTAATAATGTATGAAACCCATTTTAAGCTCAAGGCCTATTAGTATTTCAGTAAGATAGAATCGGTTCTTTATAATCAAAGAAATTGATGGAAGATTTGAATTCCAAATTCGTAAGCCAAGATGAGAACTAAAAGAGGATGGAAGTTAAATTTGACCAAAATTATAAAGATTCATTCTTCTTCCATCTATAATTTGGAGTTTCAAGTGGGCCAATTAGTCAGTGCATTATCTACACAAAATGTGGGGAGTCTCCCAAGCATTATGGTGTCTAATCCAATGGAGCAATTGAAAGCCATCACTCTAATAAGTGAGAGCTAGTTAGAAGAATCCTAGCAAGTAGAAGATTAAAAGGAAAAGGACAAGGATGAAGAGAAAAAAGAGGAAACTCCATATTTCCCCCCTTTATATGCAATAAAGATTCTATTTAAACAGAGGTTGTAGATGAATCAAATGGATCTACAATTTGCAAAGTTTGTGGAGTAGTTAAAGAAATTGCAATTTAACTTGTCCTTTGTGGAATCTTTGGAGAGTATACCCACGTACGCAAAGTTTCTCAAAGACAACTTATCAAACAACTGAACTTGGGAGGAAAATTAAATACTCTATAACTGAAAGCAATAGCTCTATAATTTCCAGACACATGCCTTCAAAATTAAAGGACCTAGGGAGTTTCACTATACCTAGTGTAGATGGTAGTTTACAATTTGCTAAATTTTTATGTGACTTAGGCGCAAGTATTAATATTATGCCTTTCTCAATTTTCAAGAAATTGGGGCTAAAAAATGTGAAGTTGACTTCTATGCTAATCCAGTTAGTAGATCAATCCATAAAGAAACCATTTGGCATAGCAGAGGATGTGCCAATAAAACTGAACAATTTTATTATTTATGTGGATTTCGTAGTGTTAGACTTTAAAGAGGATAAAAATTATCTATTAATATTTGGTAGACCTTTTATAAATATATGAAGAGATTTGGTGGATGTTTATGAAGGGAAACTTATTCTTTATATTGGTGAGGAGCAAATGGAATTAAATATGAATAAAGGATTGAATAATCTGAAGGAAAACAATTCCTAGATAAAGATGGATATATTGGTTAAGTGTATAAAAGAGCAAAAGGAGTGAAATATAAAAGAAACGAGTGTTAGGAAAGGAGAGGATGAAGGAGAACTAGGAAAGAAGGAGCTAGGTGTTAAATTGAAGCAAGAGGTCTTAGTGAAGATGGAAGCACCTATGATACCCTTTATTAAGAAACGACACATTCAAGAGTAAAAAACCTATGATGAATAAGAAAAGAGAGTAATATATTAGATAATAACCTGATTTCATACCTAGATATCAAGAAATCATGTTTATGAATAAATCTAATATAATTGGAAGGAGTTGATTGCAACTCTAGAGATATGATGAAATAAATCTTCCAAATTAGGGCCAATCCTAATAGAGGGATTCACAAATCAGTAAAGCAATCCTATAAACTTTAACCTGTGTTTCAGTTGAAAACCTTAGGATTAGTTGTTAGTAGACTCAAAGTTAGCTACTAGCATACCATAGGAATCTCCACGGTCCAATAAATCAATAAAAAAATTACATAATAAAGGATCAATCTATTAAGAAATTTACAGGAGTTTGAAGCCTAGACATTGATTTTTGATATCGATAAGTTTCTAAATGCTTCCTTATTTCTCTGTTCTTTGTTACTACCTATTTTATTTTACTTACTTTAGTTTTATTCTCTTTTTAATTAAAAATCAAAACCAAATTCGTAGATTAGATAATATGATAATAATCATTACTAGTATTCATCATCTTTGGGGGATCGACCCGTACTTGTCAGTATTAGCTATAGTTATGCAATGCATTTGCGGTTAATTCACCATTAACTAACTCAGAAAAATTCACTCAAGTTTTTGCACTGTTGTTGGGGACTTTAATATTAGGAACACCTTAATACTATTACTCAAGTCATTATTTTTATTTTATTTTATTTTATTTTATTTTTATTGTATTGTATTTATGGCTTATTCCTTTAATTATCTTTTGAATTTATCTACTTGATCTTGAGTTTAGGGTTTATTATTGGATTTACGATTATTTTTATAGTCATAACTCAATGGAAAGGTAGAGCAAACAATAGTCTTATGGGAGCTACGATTTGTATTCGCAATCTTTAACATCACCATATATGAGGAATAGGTATTCTTATATATTTTCAGAGGATTAACCGATATCTAGATCGTGATGCAACATTTATGGGAGTACTTACTACAATTATGAATGTCGTGCACCAACTCATATTTAGCGACTGAACATGTACTATCAACCTCAAGGTGCACTATTTAGGAATAACTACAATTCAAAATAGAGTGACCCTTACACCTGTGGATGGAATGATTACACTCCAACTAAATATTTACAACACCAAGCACCTCCAGTTAACAAGCCAACTCTGGAAGATATGATGACTAATTTCATTCAAGAATCAACCATGAGGAATTAAAAAACAGATGCTCATGTACAAAATTTGGTGAATTAGATGGATCAGCTAGCAGAGATACTATCTGACAAACTGTAAAGGAGTTTACCTAGTACCACAAAAACAAATGCTAAAGAATGTGAAATGGTAATCTCCCAAAGTGGTGAAAATGAGCACACATAAGAAGAAGAGGAAGAGAGTATTACAGAAAAAAAATAATGGAATTCCTAGCTGAAATGAACCTAACCGGTGCAAATTCGAGAGTGAAGAAAAGACAAAGGTTAGCTTCATGAATGGAGGGATATTTTAAGAAGAACTTCCTAAAGAAAAAGAAGAAGAAGAAGAAGAAGAAGAAACCTCCATCCAAAAAGAGGAAGTAGAGAAGTAATAAGAGGTAATCGAAGAAGATGAGCCAAAAAGTTTTGTCCATGAAGACGATTAAAAGTAGTTAGATGTGGTTGAGGAAGAACTGGTGGAGGAAAAACTACTGATGAAGCATTGGTAGTGAACTTAAGTACAGAGCATTCCCAATTTCTCCAAGAAAAACTGTTTGAGCCAATCAACAATTCAAGGAGTTTTTCTAATCCCTTTTTTATTAATAGTTTTTCACTACAATGGGCATTAATACATTGGATTCGAGTAATAAATTTTGTTAACTATGTCTTTGATATTATCTTTCAACATATAGCTTACTTACAAGCTACAAAACCTTTATATAGGGAAATGAGTAGAAGCAAGTCACTCATTATTGATCTAGGATGAAGTTTATAAAGGGTATGTTAAACTATTAACGTTAACCCATGAATTAGGTTAGGTTCTAGTTTTATTTCGTTTTGATTATATTTCGTGTGTTAGTATAGGATTTTATTTCATTTTAGCTTATGTTATATTAGTTCCATGTTCTTTTTATCCCTTTCTCATTTATATTTTGCAAGACAATGGTTTATTATTGGATGGATCAAATATTAGAAAAATCATCATATTCAGGAAAGTATTACTAAAATTTTTCCTCATTATATCTATTGTGTACATTGGGGTCAATTTACAACTTTAAGTGTGGGAAAGGGTTTAATGAATTTTTGATGATTTCTTAAAGCTTATTGTTATCTTGATTATTAAACTTTATAAACTGATATCTTGAATTTGTGAAAATATCAGTTTATCAATCTCCTTCAATTTAACCCCTTTTATTATCCCAACTATACCATGCCTGAGCCTCATTACAATCTTATAAAGTTTGATTTTGTTTCTAATTTACATGAATGGTGGATATGTGGTAATATTGCAAGCATATGGTAAGAGTTCTACTATGCATTGATTGAGAGTTTGATACTTCTCACCCTAAACGCTTGTGTGAATTGAGAGAAATCTTAGTGAAGGTGTAAAAGTTTATGCTTTTGATTTCAATGTAATTTTTTATATGATTACTATTAATATTGACCTACAAAGTTAATTTTAGGATAGCTTGACTCTAATTTTATGTTAATTTGATTCAATATGATATGATGATTTATAGTACAATTGAGTAGATAAATATTAATAAGGGATTGATGTTGTAAAAAATATGATTTTGATTATGGTTTACTTGAGGATAAACAAAAGCTTAAGTATGAGGATGTTTGATAGATGCATAATTGATCATATTTATACCTCATATTTAATGTATTTTTTCTTGATATTTTATACTTTTATTGTATATTTAGTACTTAATTTGCTTTAAGCATATTTATAGAGTATAATTGCCTTCATAGACTTAAAGGAGAAGGATTTGGATAAAACTCTGCATAAAACAAAGATTGAAAACACAGAAGGGACAAACGACCGTGCATCAGCCCGTGCACTTCTCTTAGATCATGCAGATTCGTGAATTTAGGGTGTTTTGATTTATAAACGATTTGAAGCATGGTTGTGCATTAGCCATGCATCTTCCAGAACCCTGAAATTCACTATAAAAAGACATGCTCGGAGGCAAAATGGGGAGAGCAGACTTTAGGAGGTGATGTTAGACATTAAGGTCATTCTTAAGTGGCGATTTGATCTAAATCAATGGAAAACATGAATAATCCATCAGAATATGACATCAAATCTCTACCTTGCAATAGTATTCGATAGAAGACAACCCGGGAGATTTAGAATCATAAAGCCATTGTTTTCAATTTGTTGTTCTTTTAAATTATGTTTGATTTCGTGTTCTATCATATGTAACTAAACGTCTTGTTTGAGTTTAAGTTAGATGAACCCTATTTTGATACTTTAATATGATTTTATTCTTTTATTAATACAATAAGTTGACTGATATATTGTGATCTTACTACGAGTTCTATTTATGTTCTAATAGATCTGAAATATTAGATCATAACCTAATTTTATACATAGAGCTTGAGAAATCATGTTTATGAATAGATATATTATAATTGGAAGGAGTTGATTGCATTCCTAGAGATAGGATGACATAAATCTTTCGAATTTAGGTCAAACTTAATAAAGGGTTTCACAAATCAATAAAGCAATTTTATAAACTTTAACTTGAGTAATACGATTGAAAACCTTATGATTAGTTGTTAGTAGACTTAAGGTTAGCTATTAACATACCATACGAATCTCTACAGTCCAATAAATCAATAAAATAATAGCATAGTAAAAGATCAATCTTTTAAGGGTTTTGGGGAGATTCGAAGCCTAAACATTAATTTTCGATATCGATAAATTTCTAAATGCTTCCTTGTTTCTTTAGTGCCAAATTTATTTTACTTGCTTTAGTTTTATTTTCTTACTTAAAAATAAAACCAAATTTGTAGACTAGATAATAGGATAATGGTCATTATTAATATTCATCGTTTTCATGGATCACCTCGTATAGGTTGATATTAGCTATAGCTATACCGTGCACTTGCAATTAATTCAAAATTAACTGAAGTCTATCATGCTTTAACAATGCCCCATACCCCTGAATGGTGCCATATATGGTAAGTCAAGATAAAACATTATAATTATTCCAAATAAAAATTATTATAGCCTAGTTAACAAGACTAAGTTAAAGATTTATCATCTATAAGATCTTCTTCCCTGATAAAGGAATTTAGTAAATTTATAGTATAGAAAAATATCATCATTGATAATCTTCCAATGAGTCATCTGACTAGTCATGCACATTATGAGATAATGGGAGACATACGCTTTACAAAATAGCAACATCTGCTACATTGATTTTACTAGGATATATCATAGATTAAATTTTTTATAAGGAGCTCACCCTTAATCTATTAGAGATTTGAATGATTTTAAAACAATAAATGCTATATACTTGACCAATTTGGAGTTTCCTGATATATCATTACTTCCTGATAAATTTAAGGAGTTAAGGATTGTTATCTAAATAGTCCTACATTGACTTCTAAAGATACCTTGGTATCAAGAATATCACATACAATGATGATTTTGAGTTAAAAAGATAAGAATATAATGTGAAAATATATCACTCAAATAAAAGAAATTTCACTATTAGTAATGATAAAACATACTTTCTAAAAAGTTGATATAATATAATTTTTGTTGAGTTAAAATGTGAACTACAAGTCCGATTAGATAAGTAAAACCCCTGGGCAGTAAAAGGCCCTTCAAATCACTTGTAGCCTTTACTCTAAACAACATAAATATATGCCTGAGAAATAAAGCAGAGTTAGAACAAAGTAAAGGATATAGCCATATAGGTGATCACGTCCCAATAAAAGGAACATCCAGCATTATCCATCTCGTCTTCATAATCTCCCCTACCATGAAATAAAATTTTCCTTTTTTATGACAACTTTTATTTTAAACCTTATTATTCTTCCAAATCTTTAATATACTTCTTAAAGTAAGGAACATCAAAAGTACCTTACTTTAAAGTTGGAGCAAACATACTTGTAAAAAACTTTACAAAAACTCGATAAAGCTACGCTCAAAAAATTAATGATACAAGTGTAGTCGTAAGCGGGCCCTTAAGGGGTGTGGCTCGATGGTTGAGAGCGGAGCTTGACTTTGGTTAGGTCCCATGTTCGATTCCATGTTAACCTATCTTGTAAGAGCCTGAGACAGCCGGAGTTTTACCTGTAAATGGAGAACTAGTTGAGCCCTCAATGATAAGGTGCGTCCACTTAGTCCGCCTGTGGAGTGGTGGACCAATTGAGCCCTCAGAGAGGTATGCCCGCTTGGCCCGCCTACGAAATTTCCTCAAATAAAAAAAAATATAATAGACCTATTAATTTAAATATTTTGAAAATGTTCTACATAATTATGACTTCCTATTTTTAAAAAAAAATTCATCCCTCTCAAAGTCAAAAGTCAATAATATCTATTAATAAATTAAAAGATTAAACTTTAATCGCTTTAATTTTTTATATTATTAAGAGCTTTTAGCTATGATAAAAAATTATTTCCTCGCATAATAAAATGTCTAAATATTGATAAAGTCATAATCATTTGATGTACAAAAGATACCTATATCTCATTCGGAAAAAAGAAACTTATTAAATATCAACAGTAAATACATACAAGAATTACAATATATCTTAAATTTTCCGAACACTATGAATTACATCTGGAGATTGTTAAAAATGATTCGTCTTATATGGTTAACTACAATTAATTGATCATTTACTTTTTAAAATAAATAAATTTAGCACTTGATTACAAACTAAATTGAATTAGATCGTAAAAATAGATATAATTATACGAGATTTCTTTGCATAACATATATATTTTGGATTTCATTTGCCTTTCCCAGCATTTACTTGTCTAAATAAACAACCTAACGTTTCGGTGACCGTTCAAATAAACTACCCGTTACTTGTATCTCTAACCGTTTTCCCGCGACTCACAACGACGGTAGTGACCCCGGCTGCGGCCGTAACACCAACATCTCCAACGCCACATGACCGCTGTCTGAGTGGTCAAACAACCCACCCAGTGCCACAAAGTCGTCGTCGTCATTGTGAGACCTATCGTAACTATTACTATCCGAATCACACCCCAATTCAAACTCGAACGAGTCGAAATTAGGAGTTACATCTTCAAACCGTAGCATTTCAGACAGAAATTCCGTACCCGATAAGCCCATCACAGAAGGATCATCCGCTCCGATTTTTCCTTCGTCGCCGGAGGAGAAACTCGGCGGCAACCCGAGTTCGTCATCCGAGGCCTCGAACAGGAAGATTATATCAGTTTGGGATTCGTCGGACAGGGAACTCACCTCCGCTGACGGCGGGGCAATTTCGGGCAAAGGATTCGGGAAGATAATTTCATCTTCAAAGCTTTTAATGACTGATTCAAGGCCTTGGATAGCGAAATCGTCAGATATGTCCATGAGGCTCAGCAGGTCGTTCTGGATACGCTTAGTGTCCGACGAGTCAACCGAGATGAGAACGGAGCCGTCAGAGTGAACTGGAATCTCGACAGGCTCGGGCGAGTTAACTAAAGAGTCATGCGAACCAACACGGGGAATCTTGGATTCAAGTGAGTCGGAACACGACTCATCCCGTGCTCGTTTCTTGTTATCGAGGTGGCCTGATTGGCTCTGTGTCTTGTCCATACGATGTAATAAAAGATTAAAGATACCTTAAAAACGTGAAGAAAGAGAGGAACGGAGAGTCTGGATCCGAGTAGGGAGAGAAAGAGGACACTCAGCTGTGGGACAAGAGGAGGAGAAACGAGGAGGGTATAATTATATAGTATTTCCTGCCTTGTTGGTGATGGTCCGGGCAGCGAAAGGCTTCTATTTTACTTTTTTTCAAAAAGTTGTAAGATTTCACTATATTTAAATCAGATTTTGAAGTCCGGGTGTTTTAATTTTATTTTAGTCAATTATATATATATATATATATTACATAAATATGTAAATAAAATAACATAAAAATCAGTTAATTAAAACAATTTCAATTTTGGAAATAACAGATGGACTGCCAAATTCAACGTGCCTTTCCTGTATTGGCCACGAGCCGCCTTCGCCTTTTGCAACCCTAAGCTAATCCGGCTCAACCTCAGTCACACTCTGGGACGACTTGTGTTCAAAAGAACCTCCACGTCGACGGCATGAAAGCCATGCGTCGTCTTCAGCGTAATCACGTGGATTGCCACCGCCGCCTCGGAAACCGTACCAACCGCCACGCGTCATCTTTCGGTGGGAAGAAAAACGTGGAAGCTGATGGCTTATCTGATTATTCGTATGAAATCACATGTGCCGTTGTAACGTTGCCGACGTCACGTGGGGTAAAGATATTTTACCCAACACTGTCTATAATTACCTGGATAAGACACCAATCCCTTTCCTTGCTTGTTATGGATTCTTGTTAGCTATCGTTTCCATGGTGGAGTTACCGAAGCTTTCATCATCTTTGTTAGCCTTCGTTCCCTCTGCTCCTTAAAGTAACCAAAGCAAAATTTCAGAAGCTTTTCACTATTATAGTTTAAGGAAACTCCAATCATTTATTAAAGGAATTATCTCGAGTTGATAAACATGTTAGCAGAAAGAGGTAAATAGATCATAAATGCTCATCATTACCTTCTAAAAGGAAAGGCTATGGTTATTATTCTTAGTTTTCGACGATCATGTTAACCAGGCATAATTAATCAACCAAGGATTTTGGGAAGAAAGTTACAAGTACAAGGTTACATGTTCCGATTTTTCTACCACCTTAAATCCTCTGGTCCGTGTACCCTGTCCCAATCCTGTCCTAACTCATCCAAACCATTCATTTATGTGGGTCCTATATAAATGAATAGTTTGGATGAGTTGGGACAGGATTGAGACAGGGTACACAGGCCAGAAGATCACGTCCCTTTTTCTACACCTGCAATCAAATCATCTTCGTTCGTTCATCGAACGTGTGACACATGCTATGTTGTGAAGGGTCGCCCTCTTCTCCTTAGGCTATGGGGCCTGCCATGGTTTTTGTTCAAACAAACCTAACACTTAAAGGCCGCCTAGCGGATCCGTATATGTTTTAATGATGTCTATTTATTTATCACCTCTCATAATTACAATCTGTGGAATTTAAATATAAATGGATATGTCTAATTAAGCAGGAAAATCTTTTTTATGATATATCTAGTCAAACAATTAATTAACAGTGCTGATCATGCCACAGTGAGAGAGAGAGTGCCTTGCTGCATCGATCAAGTTTGCATTACTGTTGGAAACAAAGTTACGTGGCCACATTTCTTGCATTTCCATATTTATTCTGGTTTTTAAATTGGTGCATTTTGATGATTATCTTAGGTTTATGTTAAAGATCACACGAGCAATAAGGATGATTATTGTAGTCAATATGACCTGTTGCAAAAAAATATGGAGAAATAAGGTGATTTGGAGTAATAAGGCTGACCATATTTTTTACACTGTTAATTGGGTATATTTAGTTGTTGAAGAGTCCAGGATAATCTCTATTTCTGATAGAGTTGTTAGTCAAAGTTGTTAAAATATAGTTGTTTAGATTGGATTCGGTTGTTAGCTACGTATAAGGTTAGAACTGTTAGTACATGTACTGGGTCTATATATTGTGACTCACGGCAGGTATTTTGGGTTAAGGGAAAACAATTAATCAAAATCTTCAGCCTTTATTCGGCATTATCATTCCTTTTTTTAATTTAATTTTTGTTTTCTTTCTTGGTATCTGAGCTTTCTTGATCTTAAGGGACCTCTAAACCTATAAACCTATAACTCATAACTCATTCTACACTTTCCCATACCACAAATCAAAAACCACACATCAATAGATTCAGAATTATCGTCTGCCAGTGTTTGATGGAAGAAATTATCTAAATTAGGCTATTCGAATGTAGGCCTTCCTTGAAGCAAATGACTTGTGGGAAGCTGTAGATGAAGACTACGACGTTCCTGACATTGCCAACAAATTCTACTATGATTCAAATCAAGATGCACAAAGAAAGAAAAAAACTCAAGAGGAGACAAAAACAAGAGTTTCAACAAGATCGACAACAACAACAACAGAAACAATGATGATTCATGTCCACCATACTCACATTGCAAAAAACAAATCATAAAATGAAGAGACAAAAGCAGTACATCAAGAGGATGAATTATTTTGATATTAAAGCTTTGCAATTACTAAGGCAAGGAGGAGTTTGTTGAAAAATTCCTTAGGTTTGTAAATTCTTAAGAAATAAATGATTAAAGATTAGGTCTTAGGTAAATTTGATTATGATATTTAGTGCTTGATATTAGGAATCAGTTTAGAGATATTATTGTGATAGCTATCAAATAAATTAGATTTTATTTTATATTGATTTAGATTAGATGCTATCTGATTTTTGAATTTTAGTTAAAGAATGACTGTATAAATTGATAAGCTTATATTCAATAAAATTTGAGAGTCTTCTTCATACATATCTTCTTTCACATATGAAAAAAACCAACAATTGGTATTAGGTATTAGGTCTTGCTGAAAGTCAAGAACTAGTCGATCATCTAGTAACCATTCCCCCAGAAAATCCAACATCAAGAGACATTGCAACTGCAGCAGAAGTGCAGAATTTTGCAGCTTGGAAAAAGGTTGACCGGCTACTATGAGGCTGGATCATTGGCACTCTGTCTGAAGAATCTCTCGGGCTCGTCATTGGTCTTGACACAGCATACAAAGTCTGGGAAGCTCTAAAGGAATCATATGCAAAGGACTCACAAGAAATAGAGTTTACTTTGCGTCAACAACTCACTTATCTTCGCAAAGAAGACAACACCAACATTGAAGATCACATTCGCAGCTTCAAATCTCTATGTGACAATTTGGCAGCAATTGGAAAACCTGTACCAGAACAAGAACGGGTTTACTGCCTTCTCACCAGTCTTGGGCCACACTATGAGACGTTCACAACCACAATGCTCAAACCGCCACGTCCGTCGTACAGTGAATTAATTTCACAACTGCAGAATTTGGATCAACGCCGGAATTGGTTTTCTAATGTGTCTTCACCAACGGCTCACCTTGCTTTCTATTCTCAGAAGAACAATACTGCAGGTAAAAATCAAAGTTTCACTTTTAACTCTAATGGTCGAGGTTTTCAGGCTCAGCAGGCTAGAAGTCACCCTCAAGCAACGTTCTCACAGCAGCGTCGTCCACCTCCTCCGGGGCAGAAACGCATGACAGCCACAGAGCGCGAATTATATCGCAATGAAATCTGCCAATTCTGCAGTAAACCAGGGCATATAGCTAAAATTTGTTGGTGGATCCCTAAACCTGCAGCTCAGCCTGACACACTTCCTCAAGCACTGGCAGCATTGACACTTGATAATACAGTAACTGATCATGACTGGACATCAGACACGGCAGCTACAAATCATATGACTGGAAGTGAAGGTATGCTGTCTGATTTACATAAATATACAGGAAGTGACTCAGTCATGATAGGGGACGGATCGTCAATTCCTATAGCTGGTATTGGTGGTTCTGTTATAAATAAAAATAATCGTGCACTACCACTCTCAGAAATTTTGTATGTTCCTGACTTAAAAAAGAATCTATTATCTGTAAGTAAACTAACTTCGCAATTTCCAGTTAATTGTGAATTTACTAATGATTCTTTTCTTATAAAGGAAAGGAAGACAGGCAAGCTAATCATGCAGGGACCACGGAAGGGTGATTTATATACAATTTCTAGTAGTCCAGAAGCAAACTTCTCTTATAGATTCAAATCCTGCAGTGCGGATATCTGGCACCAGCGTCTTGGACACCCACAAGCTTCTGTTTTAAATCATTTGCATAATAAAGACCTCATTACTGTTAATGGCCCGTTAAAAATAAGACAAGTGTGTGATAGTTGTCAGTTAGGCAAGCTTAGCAAATTTCCTTTCCATAGAAGTACCAATTCAACTACTGTTGCGTTTGAGAAAATACATTGTGATTTATGGGGACCTGCTCCAGTTCTGTCTACCGCAAAATTCAAATACTATGCATGTCTTGTTGATGATTTTTCCAAATATACATGGCTAATACCGTTGCGTGCAAAATCTCATTTTTATTCTGCATTTCTTGCTTTTGAAAATTATGTTCATCGTCAATTTAACGTTGTCATAAAAATTTTTCAATCAGATGGCGGAGGAGAATTTATTAATTCTGCGCTAACAAATCATTTTTTAAATGCAGGAATAATTCATCATATTTCTTGTCCGTATACTCCGGAGCAATCTGGTACAGTTGAACGCCGACATCGAATAATACGAGAACTTGGAATGTCAATGATGTTTCATAGTCGGGTTCCATTATCACTATGGATTGACGCTTTCAGTACTGCAGTATTTTTAATTAATCGATTACCATCATCTTCAATTTCATTTGACTCACCATTTTTTAAGTTACATAAAAAACACCCAGATTATTCAATGTTACGAGTATTTGGGTGTAAATGCTTCCCATATACGTGGGACACTAAAAAGAATAAATTTGACCCAAAATCTACTGTTTGTATATTTGCAGGATACAGTGATCAGTATAAAGGATATAAGTGTTTCGATCTAAAAAATCAGAAATACATTATGTCGAGACATGTGGTATTTGATGAAGAAGTGTTCCCGTATAAGCAAAACATTGGGACTACTCCAACAGTGCAGATCTCGCAGCTTCTTGACACATGGATAAGTCCAACAACTGTCACTCCTACTAATACTCCAACAGCAGATCCAAAGTCTCTCTCTCAATCATTGATTTCAAACCCAATTCCTTATCTGCCAAACCATATTAATCATTATCCTCCACACACTCCAACTCCAATAAACACTCCAACAAATCCTCCAACACCCAATACCGTTCACCATCCACCATCTTCTTCACAACCAGCCGAACACCATATTTCTCCACAGTCGATCAATGCCATAACTCCACAAACCTCTACCGAACCGTCATCTTCAACCCATCCAATGACAGCTTCCTCATCTCAACCACAAACCGCCACAGAACCAACATCATCGTCCCCTCACTCAACACCTTCACCACAAACCGTCACCCAACCGTCAACATCATCATCATCGATGGGTGCTGCTCAACAACCACCACCACCGCCCCATGTAAACCCAGTCCGTCAACACGTCGTCACCCGTTCACAAAGCGGGATTGTCAAACCAAACCCAAAGTATGCCTTAATTCTCACAAAAAATTCCTCCATCCCTAAAGAACCCAGGTCGGTGAAACAAGCCTTAGCACATGCGGGGTGGAAACAAGCCATGGACGATGAAATATCAGCTCTTCACAAGAATGAAACGTGGACACTCGTTCCGCGGACACCAAATATGCACATTATAGGAAGCAAATGGGTCTTCAAGTCAAAGCTAAAAGCTGATGGTTCTCTAGAGCGATTAAAGGCAAGGTTGGTTGCCAAAGGTTATCATCAAGTTGATGGGCTAGATTATACAGAGACATACTCACCGGTGATCAAACCAGGAACAATACGATTGGTCTTATCAATTGCTTTGGTTCGAGGTTGGCTCGTGAGACAACTTGACGTTAAAAATGCATTCCTACATGGCCACATCAGTGAAGATCTGTATATGGAACAACCCCCAGGAATGATAGATCAAAAATGTCCATCATATGTTTGCAAGCTCAAAAGGGCATTATATGGCCTCAAACAGGCTCCGCGCGCATGGTTTGATAGGCTCAGCAGTTTTTTAATTTCCTACGGATTTATTTGTAGCCTAGCTGACCCTTCCCTTTTTATTTTTAAGTCGGAGCATGGCATACTTGCGTTGTTGATTTATGTGGATGATATGCTTTTAACAGGATCTTCCTCAAAACTAATAGATTTATTTGTTAAATTGTTGTGTAGGGAATTTTCCATGAAGGATCTTGGAGCATTACATCATTTTTTGGGCATTGAAGTAACCACGTTAAACGATGGACTACTGCTTTCACAAACACAATATGCTCTAACATTGTTAGACAGGTCCAACATGACTAATTGTAAACCCAAGGCAACACCTCTTGAAGGGAAACCAACCATTACAGGTTCAGAGGCAATAACCGATCCAACTTCATATAGAAGTTTGGTTGGAGCACTACAATATTTAACGCTTACACGTCCAGATATTGCTTACAGTGTCAATTTTGTTTCTCAATTTATGCAGGCACCAACTGAGGGACACATGAAACTTGTCCATCGCATCCTGCGCTATGTCAAAGGCACACTTGATCTCGGAATATATCTAACCAAAAATTCTACCTTGAATTTGCAGGGTTACGCCGATGCAGATTGGGCAGGTTGTCCACTGACAAGACGCTCAACAACAGGATATTGCACTTTTTTGGGACAAAACATTATCTCATGGTGTGCCAAAAAGCAACACACGGTCTCAAGGTCAAGCACAGAGGCTGAATACAGAGCTCTAGCTAACACTGCCGCTGAACTTACATGGTTGACATATCTCTTACAGGATTTCTCAATTCCTCAAAAAATGTCGCCTACAATATTTTGTGACAACATCAGCGCACTATATCTCACCGTGAATCCAGTGTTTCATGCTCGGTCAAAACATATAGAGCTAGACTATCACTTTGTCAGAGAAAGAGTGGCCCTTGGACTCCTCGTGACTAAGTACATTCCAACAGAGCAACAGGTAGCAGACATTTTCACAAAACCAGTTCCCAAGGCATTAATCAAGACGTTCATCACCAAACTGTGCCTTCAGCCCCGGCTCAGTTTGCGGGGGGATATTAACGATCACAGGAGCAATAAGGATGATTATTGTGGTCAATATGACCTGTTGCAAAACAAATATGGAGAAATAAGGTGATTTGGAGTAATAAGGATGACTATATTTTTTACACTGTTAATTGGGTGTATTTAGTTGTTGAAGAGTCCAGGATAATCTCTATCTCTGATAGAGTTGTTAGTCAAATAATCTCTATTTCTGATAGAGTTGTTAGTCAAAGTTGTTAGAATATAACTGTTTA
>JAJMLV010000007.1:26423537-26438664 GCA_027123465.1 Erythroxylum coca | reverse complement strand
AAGTAAAAATATTTAAAAAAAACAACATTTTTATTTCTAGATGATAATATTAATTTTAAAACTTAATAGACAAATGTTAGTATGTTACTCATAAATAATTTTACAAATTGCTATTATTAAATTTTAATTTTAAACAAAATATGATATTATTATTATTATTATTTATTAATAAAATTTATAAAATGATTATTACGATAAATTTAATTATTTAATTAATTTATCTTCAAATTTATCTTAATCTTTTATAAGGGTAACTCCGTATATTTTAACAATCAAACAAATTATTTTTATTTTAAAAATAAAAACAAAAATAAACAACCATAATAAACTACGTCTAAAACTATAATCAAATAACCACCAAATGAAGTCTTAAGAAAACTTTTGAATAATTATATTTTAATGAGACAAACTAATCCTCTTGAATAATTATATTTTAATGACCTTAAAAGTTTTATTTTGGAAAGGAAAGCAAAAATGTTATGAATAAAACAATAAGTAATTGATTTGCTTGATTCTTATTTTAGATATTAGTATTAGAGATATAAGTGTTTGTGTGTTTAATTTGATAAGTTTTATTCTTACTTTCTGTTAGTAATCAACCATTACTATGTTTGTGATTGGTTAGCTTTCGTTCGTTTATTAATGAGATTGTTTGTTTATGTTTCTATGGGTTCTTACTTTGACGAAAGTTTCGTTGTTTTAGTTATACTTGAATGTTGATGGTTCCACAATTTTACCTATATAAGCAGTAGAAAAAATCTAAATAAAAAATGTAAAAAAGCAGTAGAAACATTTTAAATAAAAAATGTAAAAAACTGTATTCTCTTCTTCTGCAACTCTTTCTTTGCCTTTGTGTATATGGTCTACTTTCCTAAAAGTGGTAGAGAAAGTTTTATCGGGATCTGATTCTGCCCATAGTGGAATAATTACGAAGCCCTTCTGTAACCTTTGATTTTTCGAAAACTAAGACCACTTTAATTCTATAAAATGATTAACATGTAAATCACAACAAAGCATGATAAAGCTTGAATTGTAATTCACATCTTATTCCAAAGCTTGATCCTTATGTTGTCGTATCCATTGAATCGTTTATAAAACTAATCCGTCTCAATCATCATTGGGAAAAGAAGAAATTAGAAAGGTCTAAATGAGTGTGACAACTTACGTATACCTTAATTTAAAATTTCCTTCCACACACAAAATATTCAAGTAATTTTTTAGACCTTTCTAAATTCTTCTTTTCCCACATATTAACCATATAAAACTTCATCATCCTAACATTAAAGGAACTTAACTTCTTAAGAACATTTGCTTTTTATTTTGTTAATCAAACTTAATTTACTTTTAACATCTTAGACCTCTTTAATTTATCATTTTTATTTGAAATAAAGGCTTTTAGATTTTTTTATTTTACATTTTCATGACTAGGATTAAGTTTAATTTTAAGATGTTTTTTAATTATGGTTTCTTATATTTTACATGTAGTTTTGACCCTAATCCTCTTTCCCATTATAAGAGACTACGCTATAAGTTGAGAACCCTATAAGAGAAATAAAATGAGAGAAAGTTAAGCTGAAGAAAAATGAGAAATTTTATATAATCATTTAAAAATTATAAAAAGTGATTTTTGACATATATTAAATGGTCTACAATCCCTTTTACAGTTAATATAAGAGTTTAGAGATCTAATTTTAATTATCCCTAAATTAAATATGTCATATGCATTGACACATTATTATGAATCATCAACTTTATCTTTGGTAAAATAATTGATTTTATAAGAGGCATTTTAGAGTAGTTTTTCCTTTATCTATTTTATCTTTATTTAATTTTTAAGTGTACTTATGTTTTAAAAGATATATAATTCAAATTTAATAAAAATATCTTCCCATCTTCTCTTTTGGAGGAAGCTTTCTATAGATATAATTAGTCAAATATACCATTTGTTAAATTTATTCCAATAAATAAGTTTTAATAGATCTTAATTAATAGAAATGATTAATAATTCATCATTTAGTTTGAATTAAATCATCATACTCAAAATTTGAAATAGTTAAGGTGTGTTTTAGGAGTTATCAAAATTCATGAATATGTAAGACTTGAATTTATACAAAAACAACTACATTGGGCCTCATTTAACCCTTCATCCTAGCCAATACCTTCTAAATATATAGTGTGCGTGTATATGGTTTCCATAAAATTATCAATGGATATTATTGAAACAAAATGTTTAATCATTTCATATTGTGTTTTAACCAAGTAATTAAAGTGAGATAATAGGAAATTAACTATAAAAATATTAAGGAATCTAATCACTAGGCCACATGAATAATCCATGGAAGTCGATATATATATGTCTTTCCATAACTTGCATAATCACGGTATTAAAGCTTAAATATATGGATTATGTGTTTTTGATAATTAAAGCTCACTAATTTGTTAGTAACTTGGACAAAAGCTCACTAATTTGTTAATAACAATAATAATAATTTAGGTTTACATATAAAAACTAAAAAACCTTTAGGATATTCACATGCATATATCAGAGAAAGAGAGGAGGGAGGAGAAGTTACTAACTTGTCGGAGACGACGAGGAGGAGCGACGGCGGCGAGCGGTGAGCGGCGGCGTCCTTGGAGGAAGATGAAGGAAGAAGAAAGCCGTAGGAGGAAGAGAAAGGAGAGTAGGGTATGCGTCTGTGCGAGGAGAAGGAGGAAGGACCAGAGGAGCTTAAATTAAAACCAAAATGATGTCGTTTTGGTTTAAACCAAAACGTCCTCGTTTACGTTTAGTGAAGGGCTCGTATCCGACGTGTTCACCGACGCCTTTACCGACTGAAATGGGCATCGGTACATATAATTCATGAAATTCAGCGACCGAATGGTTTTCGATCGCAACAAATTTAACGCACAACCAATTTAGGCAACGGTAACGCTTTTTCGGTCGGTATTTCCAACGGTTTTAATATCATCGGTATTTTTCCGTCGCTATTTAACATTTTCCTTGTAGTGATTGTTTACAATGTTAATATTCAGTTTTTAAGAAACTGAGATTCTTTCCTCTAATTAAATCATGCCACTGCTTAAGTTTACTTAACCAAGGTTTGGAGTATCTCTATTGATGTTTGCCTTTCAAATTGAGAAAGCATACGTTAAGGTTCAAAAGCGGAAACTTAAATATTCTCACCACTAGATGATAAAGGATAAATATGAAAATTGAAAAGGAAAGTGGACATTTCATGCCATGGATTAGAGGAAGTTGATGTTTTCTTCATTGAAAGTAATAAAGAAACTAGCATGAATTTCTTTTAAGTTCAGAGTTGATGATATACAAGATAAAGAAAGATTTATTAAATACAAAAATGTATCATTTGAATACTATTCCAATAATCCACACGAATTCAGAGAAAATCCTAATTATTTAGGTATTAAAAACGAATTCAATTCGTTTTAGTTGATAGACCTCAATGTGTCACAAATATTGAACAATAACGTCACATGTTATTTTGATATAGTTGAAGAAATATTTATGATACTTACATTATATTTACATTTATATAATAACATATTTTGAGATGTATAGTCCATATATATTAGGATATATAAAATAAAAAAGTATAAGTAGAAAAACGTGAGCATTAAAACCTTGAAAGACTAACTTTAAATAAATATAATCTACTCCTGAGAAAATGACGAGTGACAATGTTTCGAAG
Source organism: Erythroxylum coca (assembly GCA_027123465.1). Classification (NCBI taxonomy): domain Eukaryota; kingdom Viridiplantae; phylum Streptophyta; class Magnoliopsida; order Malpighiales; family Erythroxylaceae; genus Erythroxylum; species Erythroxylum coca. The sequence continues at coordinate 26,434,954 of JAJMLV010000007.1, read as the reverse complement.
GCGGTGGCGGGTAGTGTGGCTTCCCAAAAGGGCGATGTTTCCACTCCACTGAGGAGGTAGATAATCTCCTTCGGAGCAGCAAAAAAGTTAAAAGATTTGTTGTATGCGTACCAGGTTCGGATAGGCAGGATGTGGAGATGGAGACGCGGGATGACTCGGGATGTAAATGTTCCTATAAGGACTCTTTAACAGGTTCTGGGCATGGGACGTCTGACATCGGTGAAGTGCTTTCGGAGGTGGTATTCGAGGACCACTCAGTCCCAGAGGACTTGGATGACCCGAACTTTCCCACCATTCATCTCACTACTACGGATAAACAACGCATTCGGCGGGTGTGGGCGAATACATTGATTTTTAAAGTACTTGGCCGACGTGTGGGCTACCGATTCCTTGCGGTGTCATTGAAGAAACAATGGAAGTTACAGTGCGATGTGGTGCTGGCTGATATGGGAAATGACTATTATTTGGGTAAATTTCATAGTCTGGAGGATTATCGTTCGGTTTTGGAAGGCGGCCCTTGGATGGTGGCGGACCACATCCTTGCTGTAATGCACTGGCGTCCTAACTTTGATCCATTCGCAGCTTCAACCGACAAAGCTACGGTGTGGGTTCGCATTCCTCATCTCCCAGTCGAATATTATGACAAAATTATTCTTACTCGAATAGGGAATAAATTGGGCAAGACCATGCGGGTTGATGAGAGTACTGAAGCTAGTTCTCACGCTAAGTATGCACGGATCAGTGTGGAGATCGATCTGAGTAAACCACTGATTGCGAAGTTTCGCATGAGACGCCGTATCTGGAAGGTGGAGTATGAAGGTTTACACTTGGTCTATTTTGGTTGTGGCACCTATGGTCACCGACTAGACCACTGTCTGTATGAGTCCCCTGTGGTGGTGGAGCCAGGTAATTGTGAAGATCCGTCCATCAAGTCGGTGGTGGCACCGGCCCCTACAGAGTGTCCTCCTTCCCGTATGGAGATAGTGGAAAATTATGGTGCATGGATGTTGGTCCAGCGGACGAAGTGTGGTCGCCCCCGTACTTCTACCTCCCGAGGTCACCCAATAGCTCGAGGTGGGCCAGTCAACGATGGAAGTGAGACAGTGGAGGCGGCTACCGCAGGCGGACTTCCAGAAAATGACAAGAACTTACAGGGATCTCGCTTTCACATATTGGAGAACCAGTGTCCCATTCTCGACCACAACCCTGCGGGCGACGTCAGTTTGTCTCGAGCTCCAGGACTGCAGCAGCCATACTCCCAACATGAAGTGAACGCAAGGAAGGGGAGCAGGAGCCCCCCTGGCTCCTCCAGCAGGAGTGCCCCGACTGGCCCACCTGTCCATTCCCCTGGGCCCAGGCCTGAGTCCCCAGATATGAACCCTGTTATTAAGGCTACGGGCCCTATCAGGCCCCCGGTTCCCCCAAGTCGGCAGATAGTTCACAGCACCACATCCACGTCGACGCTCCCATGCATGCAACCCATGCAGATTGACGTTCCCCATCCCCACTCTACTTCAACCCCCCAGCCATCCATTTCAATTGCCCTCCCACCCGAACCTGGTGGTGAGCTAATCCAACCGAGTTACCCTCCTGAACCTCCTGACCTGACGATGGCGGAAGCAAGGATTGGTCCTGCTTCCCACTGTGGTGATGAGATGGTGAGTTGTACCATCCCTGCAACTCCATTGGGCCTGGAACATGCTACGCTTGAGGCGGGTATGGATGGACAAATGTCGGTTCTCCCTTGTGCGCACCATGCTGATTAGCGTGGACTTTTCACTATTTTGTTCCGATGATCAGTTTTATTTATTGGAATTGTCTTGGCACAGCCACTCTGGAGTTTCGAGAGGTTTTGAAGGATTTAGTTCTAATCCACCAAGTTGATGCGGTGGTCATCGCTGAACCTAAGATCAGTGGGTCGCATACAACACAAGTCACTCGACAGTTGGGATTCACCAATGTCTTTCGTGTAGATGCTCAAGGCTTTTATGGTGGGCTGTGGCTCCTATGGAAGGACACTTCCGATACCGTTACAATGCTGGATAGTGGTCGTGGTTTCATCCACCTTCAGATTTCCCGCAATAATGGAAGTGTTTGGTTTTGTACGTTTGTTTATGTAAATCCTGCGCCAATTCTTAAAGCTGAGTTGTTTCAGCGACTGGCGGCCATGGCAGTGTCCATGTCCCGTCCGTGGTTGATTACGGGTGATTTCAATGAAATGCTGGGACCTGAGGAGAAAGTGGGTGGAGCGTCGATCGACTTCCGACGATGTGCGCGGTTCCAACAGTGGGTCAGTGATTGCAAGTTGGTGGATCTTGGTTTCAGCGGCCCAAAGTTTACATGGAGAGGGCGGGAAAGCAGTAATTCTGGTCGAGTTTTTGAATGGTTGGATCGGGCTTCTGGGAACCTAGCTTGGTGTGCTCGTTTCCCCTCCACCAGTATTAGGCATCTTCCTCGCGTTCGGTCGGATCACCACCCATTACTTGTTTGTACTGAATCTCTACGCAGTCGGCCAGATGGAGCGCTGTCGTTTTGGTTCGAGATCGCATGGACAACACATCCTGCCTACTTGCGACTCCTTTTGACACATTGGGATAATACCGAAGCTTTACCTCACATGCTTCTACAGTGGCGTGATAGACTACAGGACTGGAATCGCGAAGTATTCAGTAATATTTTTAGACAAAAAAGACGAGCCCTTTCTAGGCTTGGAGGAGTCCAGCATGCTCTAATGGTACGTCCCAACAGATTTTTACGATCTCTAGAAGCGAAGCTTCAGGCTAAATACCAGCTTGTTTCTCGACAGGAGACTCTGCATTGGTTCCAAAAGTCGCGGATGGACTGGTTATGCATGGGTGATCGGAACACCAGATTTTTTCCTGCCTCTACAACGGTCCGACGTCGGCGGAATCGCATTGAAGCCGTCCGTCATGATTCGGGCCAGTGGGTTTTTGACTCTGTTGCGATACAAAACCAGTTTGTTCACTATTTTTGCACCTTATATTTGGAGGAGGTAGCGACACATCCATAATTCATTATTAATGGTGGGTTTCCAATCGTCTCGCCTTCTCTTTGGCAATCTTTGGGTATGCCAGTGTCTGATCATGAAATTACTCGTGCTCTCTTTCAAATGGGTGCGCATAAAGCACCTGGCCCAGATGGTTTTCATGCTCATTTCTATCAGACTCTGTGGAGTCTAGTGAAACCTAGTGTCATCACGATGGTGCGCAATATTTTTGACGACCCTTCCCTCATCCACTATATTAATGAGACGTTTGTTACGTTAATCCCAAAAGTGGAACACCCGGAGCAGGTCACTCAGTTTCGGCCAATTGGTCTGTGTAATGTTAGTTATAAGATAGTATCGAAGCTCATTGTACAGCGCCTCAAGGCCATCCTTCCCACTCTCATCGGGCCTTATCAAAGTAGTTTTGTTCCTGGAAGACAAATATTTGACAACATTGTTGTGACTCAAGAGATTATTCACTCCTTTCGTCGGTTACGGGGTAAGAAGGGCTTTATGGCAATTAAGGTCGATTTGGAGAAGGCATATGATCGCCTGAGTTGGCAATTTATCCATGATATCTTATGTGCGGTGGGTGTCCCTGATCCGATGGTGTAGTTAATTATGAGATGTGTTTCTACAGTTCGAATGCAGGTCCTCTGGAATGGTAGGCCATCTCCAGTGTTTAATCCTAGTAGGGGGCTCCGACAGGCTGATCCCTTGTCACCCTATTTATTTGTATTATGTCTGGAACGACTGTCTCACCTCATTGAGGCCGGGTGGGTGCGGGGCACTGACGACTGTTTAGGATTGGCAGAACTGGTCCACTGATCTCCCATCTTTGTTTTGGCGATGACATGATTTTATTCTCAGAAGCTTCCGAGCTACAAATGCAAGTCATTCTTGAAGCTTTGTCTCACTTCTGTGCAGCCTTGGGGCAACGCATCAACCCCCATAAGACAACAATCTATTTTTCCCCCAATGTCCCTCCAGATGTTTGTGGTAATATAGCTTGGCTCTCTGGCTTGATTCAAACTTTGAACCTAGGAAAGTACCTGGGGGTTCCATTGATCCATCAATGGGTGACCCGATCGACGTACTCTCACATTCTCCAAAAAGTGCAATCTCGACTGTCTGGGTGGCGCGCTGATGGTTTATCCATGGCCGACCGTGTGACCTTATGCCAATCGGTCTTAGGGGCTCTTTCGTTGTACACGAAGCAAACTGCTAAACTTCCTACAGGTTTGCTGAATCAGGTGGATAGCTGCTGTAACAGGTTTATTTAGGGTGATATGCAGGAGCGACGTCGTATGCATCTCATATCCTAGAGGCAAGTGTGTAGCCCGAAATGTTCGGGGGGGCTTGGACTAAAGCATTTGGGGGCCATGAATGAGGAGTTCCATATGAAACTCGGCTGGTCTATCCTAACGGAGCCTCGAAAGCTTTGCAAACAAGTACTTTGTGCCAAATATCATCTGGATCGAAACCTGCTTCGCGGGCTGTCTGCTCGACCGGACGCATCTCCACTTTGGCGCAGCATTTGTACTGCTTTCCTAAAGATCATGGCGGGTGCTACATGGTCAGTGGGTAATGGTCAACGGGTTTGTTTTTGGTTTGACAGTTGGGTGTCGGGGTCACTGGACATTTACTCTCGCATGCAATTCGTGCAGTTCTCGGGGAACATTTAACCAGGCACGTTTGCAATTATGTTGACTCCCAGGGCGACTGGGCTTGGGAGGAGTTTCGGGGTTTTCTTCCTCGACTGTTGATACTTAAAATTGCTATTATTTTCCCACCTCGGCTCCTGCAGGAGGCCGATCACTTGTACTGGGCACCAACGTCCACAGGGCAGTTCACTACTTGATCTGCTTATCGCCTCCTTTGTCAACATTTGTGGTCAACAAGGACTAGTATATGGCACGCCATCTGGTCCTGGACAGGTCCGAAGCGAATTCAAAAGCATCTGTGGCTAGTAGCAGATCGCAGACTTATGACTAATGGCCGGCGGTTTCAGCTCTCATTGACTGACTCACCCGTCTGCCAGGATTGCCCGAATCATGAGGAATCCTTTTCTCATATTTTTAGGGACTGTTGGAGAGCGAGACAGGTTCGGAATCAACTGGTGGATGGTCGGAGTTGGTGCGACTTTTATTGTCATGATTTTATGACTTGGCTTGAGCGGAACCTAGTGTTGGCGATTGGAACCAGTACTGCAAGTCCTTGGCCGTTGGTATTTGGTATCGTTCTTTGGAAACTCTGGACATGGCGCAATGAACGTTGTTTTTACCCTTCCACGCCACACACACACAACCATATGGGTGAAATACAATCCTTTCTCCAAGACGCAATTTTGGCACAACAGTTACACCGCGACATCTTGCCGCAGAGCGCACCGCGGCGTAGAGTATTAGATGTTTGTTGGCTGAAACTGCGCGAAGGATGGGTAAATATGAGTACAGATGGCTCCTCGAAGGGTAATTCTGGACAGGCCACTACGGGGGGACTGATCCGAGATGCTGGCGGCCACTGGATAGTTGGGTTTGGAGCAAATCTGGGTTTATGCTCGTCATGGCAGGCGGAGTTATGGGCAGTATATCATGGCTTGACTCTTGCTTGGCTTCATGGGTATTTTCAGGTCGAACTGACTATTGATTCTGCCTTGGTGGTGGCCACTCTCACTAGTGATCAGCAGCTGGTGGTGCTTCCCTTGGTTCAGGCCATCAAGGAATTGTTGTCTAGGCATTGGGTAGTACGCGTTAGTCATATTTTTCGAGAGGGCAATCGGTGTGCGGATTGGTTAGCAGCTTATAGCTACCGGCTACCTATGGGTGTCCACTGGTTTTGTGATGTTGTTGAGGGTCTCACCTCACTTTTATTTGTTGATGTCGTTGGGGTTACTTTACCCCGTGTCGCAATACTGTAGTTCTTATTTTGGGTGTTAACCCCGATTCTTAACCAAAAAAAAATTGAATTATATTTGTAATAGATCAAAATTTTTAAATTTTAAGTGAGACTGGGCATTAGGGCGGATCATGTACGCGACAATTAAATTTGGGGTTCACTCGCCTTGAAATCTTCTGGCCCTACCCTGTTCCATGAGATTTGGGTCATCCATTTATGTGGAACCTATCATGAATGGATGACCCAGATCTCATGGCACAAGGTAGGGCCAGAGTAGCTGGGCTAGAGGATCAGCCTCCGGTTTCACTCTATCCAGACCAGAGGAGAGCTAATTAGTACAGATCATAGATGACGACTTGATTTGATATGACGTGAAATTCAACCCTGTATCATTAAACTTGCAGGTGTAACCCGCAAGTGTTGTAGTGGAGTGGCTGGGGCTCTTTTATTTTTAACCAAGATCTCGATTTTGAGTCTTGAAAATAGAGTCGCACCTGTGAGGGAGAGCTTTACCACCAGCAAGAGTTCAGCTTAACTCGAATCTAAATTAGTCAATTGCCCGTGAGGTGTCCGATATGATTTACAAAAAAAAAAACAAAACTTGCAGGTTTAGCCGTTTAGGAGGAAAATGGCAAATGATGATTCACGTAAAACAATGTCCAAAAGAATTGAATAATAAACAATTGATTCACGTTCAGGTTGAGTTTCAGGTTCAAGGCTCGTCTTAGTTACACGGTAGAAAAGTCTGAAAAGTCAGAGAGCGCACCGTTCCTTCCCTCTTCTTCCTCGTCCGTATTCAACGTAAGTAGAGAAAAGAAAACGCATGATAGATAGATAGAGAGAGAGAGAGTTAGAAATGGCGTTGTTTCTTTACCAAATGCTCTCATCACTACCCCTTCTATGGCTGGGAATCTACCACCTCATCTCCACTACTGGAAACTACCTCAAATCTCCACAGTCTTACTCCGCCAAACCCTATCACCCCCTCTCTTCTTCTTCTTCTTCTTCTTCACGTCTCAAACACCTCCAACTTTACCTTCTTATCCTGTGCCTTCTCGTCGCCTTCGCTCATCAAACCCTAATCTCCGCCGACGCTGACCCTCTTCTCAAAGGCAGCACTCCCGTCCACCGCTTCTCCTCCCTTCAGTCCGCCGCCGTCCTCTTCCTCTTCTTTATCCTCACTCTCGCTCTTCTCATCTCTGACTCCACCTCCCTCCTCCCTCTCCCCCACGATCTCTTCTTCGCTCTCGCCTCCGCGGCCTTCTTCCTCCAGTACTACGTCGCCTCCTCTGCCGCCTCCGTCCAGACATCTGATCTCCAAGCCAAATGCGACTCTGTCTCCGCCCTCATCTCCGCCCTCTCCTCCCTCCTCTGCCTGATCCTAGCCTGCCAGCCCAGGTTCTTCATGGCCGACGTGGCTCTGGCTGGGTCCCTCTGCCTGCAGGGTCTCTGGATCTTTCAAACCGGACTTTCACTCTGCGTCGAAGCGTTTATTCCGGAAGGCTGTCACCGGTTGCTGGATGTTGTGAACGGTGTGGAAGGATCGACTCAGTGTGATCTAGAAGAGTCTAGATTGAGAGCTGTGGCTATTCTGGATCTTTTGTTTGTGATTCATGTTATCTTTGTCGTGGTCATTGTTATCGTTACATATGGTGTTATAGCCAAGACCGTTGGGGTGAGGAGGTTGGGATCCTATGAAGCTTTGCCTACCAGTGCAACTGCTGATTCTAATCACATTCAAATGAAGGCTTTGACTGGCACGCAGGCTTGATCTTTCTTTCTCTCCTTCTTTTCCGTTTTCTTTTTCACATTTTCTTCCTTGACAGGTGTTATGAAGAATGTAGTTTTTACAAAACATATGAGGAATCATTTTGATTTTATCTGTTCAATTAGTTCTCTTCAACACTGTAACGTCCGTGAATTGTATGGAGTTTTGTGCATACAAATGTCTGTCTTCATTTTCTGACCTTTTTTTTTTCTCCTTTTTGCTTTTATGAAAGTAATGGTTTGCTGCTTATTTGATTCATTGGTTTCTCTTGCTCCACAATAACACCACAAAGATCATGTTTAACATTGTCTTCTATTGGCCTTTTCACTTACTCTATCCCATTACAGCTCGTTTTAGACTTGCTAACTGTATTTTGGGTTGTTTGTTCAGACATTCCTTATATCCTCATGGTTCAATCGCACATTTGTACTCCACTTGTCGTGTACGGCAATTCCTGGATACCAACATTTAAATTGGTATAAAGCGTTACTACTCTCACTCCGTGTGGGATTTATTTTGAACTTGTGACAGATGGGGGCAAGCTTGTAATATCTTAGAAATGGAATAAGTGTTTGGAAGATTATAGTCACTAAGCTGATTTTATGATTTTAAAGTTGGTGAACTTTATACCGTATTGTATGTTCAATATGTTAGGCACCTGTCCAGGTAACTTAATTGTTTGCCTTTTCTTCTACCTATTGCCATGGAAACTTGACTTGATACCATTGTCTACCATGACCTAGTAACCAATGGGAGGACTTTTAGGTCTATCAGGAGGGTCAATGGTTAATAGATAATATGGTGAAGATTGTTGTCGGATTTTCCTGCAGTGGACAGATGTAATGGGTAGGAAATGAACATCCTTGCTTGACATAACTGTATTAGGAATGACATGATTACATAAGCATAGCTGTTGGCCCTAAAAACTGATCACGTTCCATCTTGTGATGGTAGTGATAGCTACAAATTATGTCACAAAGGCATTTAACTTTCTTTTGGCATTGTTGATTACTCCTCTTATATCCTCCACCATGTTTATTACATGAAGACTCAATGGGACAGGAGAGTTTGTTGTCCCTTTTAAATGAAACCTTCAAGAACTGCAGAAAGCAGGATTATGCATTATCTGTCATAATTTGCTTTCCTTATGGAATCGTATAGAAGTGAGAGGCAAGCCAATGCAGTGGTACCTTATTTGGATAAGGAGTCCAAAAAACTTGACTGTCTGTATGGATTGGTGCTTGGCAGAAATGACTCATGTAGTATTGTTCTGATATTTAAGTTGGGTAAGTAGTGGAGATGATAGTGAAACAAGAATTCATATGGAAGGTTGAGTTTGACTTTATTTTTTTAAGAGAAATAATATGCATTCTAAACAGGTCATGTTCTGTAGTAAAGCAGAGGAGGCTGTTTAAACCAGAGGAGGCTATTGATCATTTTCCATTTTATTGTCAGTTAGCTAGAACGTGCAGTATATGGCCTCTTTCCTGGTTTGCAATGAGTTGAGAATGTGGATAAGGAAAACATAACATGGAGAGTTTATTGATAACACACAAAAATTGGTAGGAATGTAGCCACAAGAATAGTTAAATTTTGAACAAATAGAAGATACTTTTTCAGATTTCTTCTGAGTCTAGCATGTTAGCATATTTGTTTTGTATCATATGGCCTGAAGTTTTACTAATTTAGAATGGCCACATTTGAATAATCTGTGTAGAATGTAAAAAGTCTTACAAATTGTGGCGAATCATGTTATTGTAGATTTCTATTGCACTGTCCTTTTGGCATTTGTTTTTAATTGTTATTTCTTGATTATCACGCACCGCAGAAGTTGGTTAGAAGACAGATAGATACGTTATTTTGTTAAATGCGGTTGCTCCTGATATAAACCTTTTTCACGCTACTGTTAGACATGTTGGATGATCTTTCCTTGGTTTAGGATTTTGAATATATGTCCTATACTTGTATCCATTCTATGTTTTAGGACGAAATGCAATAGTTTGCAGTTCACAAGCAGGCATATTATTCAGATTTCAAAGTGGTTGATTTGTGGTTGTAAAGTCCAATGTCTAATGTACCTAAGGTGGATTTGTGACCCAGCTGTACATTGTTTATGAAAGGCTCTGAAAGCATAAAGTTAGATTGAACTTTTGAACTCTGTTGTTCACTTAATCTGCTTGTATTTAGAGGCGCTTGAGCTCTTGCTGTTATGCAGCTACTGCCAACTGGGGTCGCCTTTCCTTTGTTAACTTCTTTGACCCCTGAAAAAAGATAACTTGTGGAAAAAAGAGGTCTTATGAAGAATTGAACTAATTAGAATACGATGAAAACTGGTTGTTGTTGTGGTTTATACTTTATGTCGCGTCACACATTGTTGTTGTGGTTGTTTGATGTCCAGTCCTAGGGAAACCATTTCTATACTTCCCCTGCTATTGCATCTCCACATAGTTGTACACGTAAATTTTATCTTCACTTCTTTAATGCAATCCTATTATTACGTATACATATAACGGTGATAATTCAGACATCTGATCGAAGTTTCTTGTCCACTCTCTCCAATTGTCACCGAACGCTGCTTCCCCGCCATATCAATGAAAACCTTCAAATGAATTATCTTACATAAAAATGAACTCTCCTTCCAAACTCTCATCTAATCCTTCACCCCATTAAAAGAACAGCGTAAAACGCTAGCTAAAGCTTGTCCGACATTGAGGCATCCAGATGGAGCTTGAATTCTGTAAGACACAGACAAGCCCATTCCACCAACATTGAGGCATAAAAGTCTCTTAAATAAAAAATAAAAATTTGAATGTTCTCTTTTTGTATGCTTTACGCATCTTCTCGTTTCTTCCCTCAATCACCATGACTCCTAGCTATTTGTCGAAGCGATTATTGTACTTGTGCTTCATCTCCCCGCCTGATTGCTCGGTGTTGTCTCATTTACTGTATGTTTCAAACCAGTGTTGAAGTAGCAGGTAGAAAGAGGCGATTAGGGTTTGGAAACTCTCTGCATAATCTCGTTCTTCCCTCAATAACTGAGTCTCCTAACTGTTTTTTCGACGTGATTATGGTCGTTGTTCTTCATCTCATCGCTTGATTGTTGGATATTGTCTCCTCTGTTGTATGCTTTGGACAACGTATTCAAGACGCCCGACGCTACTGTGTATTTCGCCTAAATGGGGTTTCTTCACTGTTCATGTATGATCAATATATGCTACGACAACAAGAAAAGGGGATACTGCATCAGATTTTAGGAGAGAGTCTTCTGGTTGTTTGGAGTAGCGCCTGCGTACTCGGTGTTGTCTCCTTTGCTATATGCTCTGAACAGAGTCTTCGAGCAGTCAGTATCAGCTGTAGTATTAACGCTTAATCTTGGATTGTACGTGGATCACCGAGCCTGCCCAGTTATCTTCTTGCTGTTCGACTATGGAGGTCGACTTCAACCATCTATCTCTTTTAGCTGAGGAGGATCAATAGCTGGTAATCCCGTACTCTGCTCCGTCGACGCCGGTGTCCTATGAGCTTTGTTTGGTTGTGGCGCCTAACGGGCTTTTATGACTTTCCGGAGAGTAATAGGAGACGGGCTTCTTGGAGTGGGCCGTTCTTATAGTTTTATAGGCCCTGGGCGAAATAAAAAAAAAAAAGACCTCAATAAATTGACAATATACTTAAGTTTACATATTTGTATGAAATATAAATGACTTAATTTATAAGTTTACATAACCAACTAAATATTAAATGATC
>JAJMLV010000007.1:26231465-26242845 GCA_027123465.1 Erythroxylum coca | reverse complement strand
ATCTTTACAATAATTTTGTAGAGGAAATTACAATAAGTAATAGGTGGAAGATGATTGGGATCTTAAGGGAAAGAAAAGGAAATGTTTTACTTGGTATTTGATTGATTGGAAAATTATTTTTAGTTATTCTATATACACTAAACAAGATGTACTCACTAAGTGGATGAGTTATATTGACTGTACTTTGTAAGGCATTGCCTCTTTTGAAATACCATCATTTTAATTTCCAAAAAAAATAACAAAATTGATGAACATAAGTAGTTAATTCTGTACTCCGTAATCGAGTTATACATTATCCCTAATGCATATGGCATAAGAAATAAAAATTGAAAATTTGGGAAAAATGAAAATTGATATAATTGACACTCTCCTAATATTAAAAGAATGCCAACCTTATTCAATACCAATAATAATCCTTAATCTTTAATCAGTCACTAGGGTTCCTTTATTGCTGGCTCACTCTTTAGAGACATGCAAGGATTTTCTACAACACATAAAAGACATATATTTATTTTTGGATACCATGTTTCTTATATAAATTGAAAAACTAAACAAATTTCACCGCAAGTAAGATATTCCTAATCTAACAATGAAAGAACATCAAAATATACTTAAATATATGTCTTTAAAACTAATTTTTACTTAAATCATATGCAGAAAACTCTAATGTCCAAGAAAAATATTAAAAATAATGCTAAAGATCCTAAAGCTACCTAACTGATCTAAAATTACCTAAATCATTAGGTTACCTCCTAACAACTACCTTTTATGAGTATTTTAGGTAGAATCCTTACTAAATTCCTAATCATAGGCTTATTAACTTCTAAATATGCTACATACTTTAATAGAATAGGTTATCCATCTCCCCCTCTTAGCCTTATAAGGTATAAGTCTTTAATGAATCATGTGTGATTATTTTTTACAAAGCATGAAAAGCTTTAGTATTGATCACATTTATGTACAAATAATTATCATTTTTTTCAATGGGATGTCTCATGGCTTCATTTAACTTAAAAGCTACTTCCTTATCCCTTATCCTTAGTATGAATTCCTATCATGAACATTTGTTATAGCTTTGTTAGTAACTAGAAAAGGCTGTTTATGATCATAGGAACCTTTATTTCAACCACTATATCCACGATCACAAAATCAAAGAGAAAGATGAATTTTCAACCTTAACAAATTCTAATGGCTCTAGGACATTGAATTGACATATTTGCTAATTGAATGATCATCCTAGTTACTTTAGGTTTATTGACTTTTAATCTCTTAAAAATGTGATATGGAATCAGATTAATACTAGCTCCCAAATCCACTAATGCCCTTTCAATTAAAAAACTACCAATATTAAAAGGAATAGTAAAACTCCCTCAATCTTTGTTTTTTTTTTTTTGGGGGGGGAGGAGCTTGTTCTGTAAGACAACATAGACTCTTTACTTAATGTCACCATCAACAATTCCTTAAACCTCTTTTTATTAGAAAGGATATATTTTAAGTATTTGGCATACTTTGGAATCTATGAAAGAGTTTCAACAGAAGGTATGCTAATATATAATTGTTTAAAAAGTTCTAAAATCCTGCTAGTTTTATTTCCTTTCTATATTTCTTAATATTCTTCAAATATGGAATATCTGATTGGTACTATGATAAATTTCTTGTTTGGCTCCTTATGTTTCTCTTTCTCCTTCTCTTGATCCTTTTTATTATACAAAAACCTTTTTCTCTTCAAATTTAAGCTCCTTTCCACTCCTCAAAGTTACTAGGTTCATTTACTCCCTCAAGTTTAGCTTGGTGTCAATAGGAAATTGATTCGACTACATTTTAGAGACAATCTTAATAAGCTGGCTAATGCAAGTTTCCATGTTGTGGATGGAGGCTTGTTGATTTTCAAGAGATGCTTCAATAATTTGAAAGATAGCCTTAGATGTAGTAACAATTTTTTTCTTGAGCTCCTCAAGACTTTTCTTCCTTAGTTACTACTATTGTTTCTAAAATTCAATAAAGGACCTTATCGTTGTTGTCCTTGATTATTCCAAAAAAAGTTAGGATGGTTTATCTATCTCGCTATAAATGATATTATAAGAGTATATGTAAGAGATGATGTAAATGAATTTTATATTGGTTTGCAAACAAACTTTGCTTACATCCACACTCCTAGTCTCTCTTGGGATTCCACTAATCTCTTCTTTCAATTAAGTGATAAGGAACTATGTTATAAAAATCTTTGATTAATAATGAGGACCCTTTGTATAATCTTCTTTGAAGGGTGAAGAGGGATCATAATGCTTCTTGGTACACCCAAAATACAAGAAATCTACCCCAAATGATGATTATAAATCAAAACAAACCTTTATTTCTCACTTTAATGCTTACGACTCTCGATCACTACACAATTAATAAATGAATGCTTATAAATGCTAAAAAAATCTTCTAAATTTTTCGTTGCAATCCCAAATTTCCTAAAGATGTCTAGAAACCAAAATACAAAGTATTTATACCTATAACTTTAACATGTCAGTAAACATGAAAACTAGCTATTCTAATGACTTGTAATAATGGCATTGGTCTACCAATTTAGCATATTGGTCAACTAATGTACCGATCAATTTCATATACAAAGTCATTGAACACAAATTGTTTTAAAGTTCTTAATGCACTGTTTGACCATGCTCAAACAATTATTGACCACACGTAAACTTAATTGGCCAATATCTCTAGAAACAATACCTTGGTCAACAAAACTCAAACGCTGGTTGACTAATGTATCTAAAAATATATTTTCAAAGAAATTTTTTATTTTTTCCAAACATTGAACTACATTTCCTTGACTAAAATTTGATCCAAAATATCTTAAAGATTCTCAAAGAATATTTTAAATATCAAGAGGGTTTCTTTGAAATCAAAACTTTAATTCCTTATAATAAATAAAAAGATGTATGTATTAAGTTCAAAACATGATATGCTTATATATGAAATTCCCCTAATGCATTAAAATAACCAAGTAGGAGATATAAGAATGATTATAAGTAAATTTGTAGACATGTTATTATTTAATCTTCCTTGATCTTTTTCCCCTCAATTTGAGTGTATTATTTTACACAAATTATTTTTAACTTGATTTCTTTTTTTCTTTTAAAATATCAAAGAATAACTCATTGGTTGACACTTCACTTTGTTATCATCAAAACATTAATTATAACCTCCCTTAGTACAACAATCTCCTCCCTTTTGATGATGAAAAAATTTGGAATATTAGAAAGTCAATAGTGAAGTTTATTGTTTAAGAACTTACAATTTCTCAATATCAGACTAGATTTAAGAAAATGTTCCAACCATTAATAATCGATCACTAAACACAAATGATGCAACCAAAATCAATACAAATATAAAGTCATTGTGCTTCCAAATAAACACCTTATACCTATCCCTAAAAACACCTAACATCGCTAATATTCTCTTCTCCTTTTTGAAAAAATAAAAATAAATAAATAGCTAGTGGAGGAAACTAAAAATTAATCAACATGAATAAGTACTCAATGTAATTATGGATAGGCAACAAGTCCTTAATATTATCTTAAAAGGGTTGAACTTTGACTCGAAGTAAGGTGACCTAAGCATTAATTACATCCAAAGAGAGAGTCCAATATAACATTATAATATGTTTATAAATAAGAGAGACTCGTCATCTGTAGGCAACCAAATGGTGTACCTCAAAAGAGGCTTATGAGTACTAATTCCACGTGAAAGAGCCTCATTGTTAGGTTGTTTCTACTATTTTTATTATCGTTGATGGTGTCTAGTCATATGCTAATCAACTAACTAATTTCCCATGCAATAAAGAGTATTATAATTAAAGAAAATGTCAAAATAAACCTTGTCATCATTGGGCGGAATATTGAAGTGCTGAAATATAAGGCTAAAGATAAGGATTTAAGGGATGTGTTAATTGTTTTTCTTAGTGCCATTAAAGTTAAACATATTATCCATAATACAATTTAAGATTAACACTCTCATCTATCATAAAGGTGGAATGAAACCAAAGATCATCACAACCTACAAAATTGAAATGGCTATCAAAAGAAGCAAAGTTATATTAAGTGAAAAGATGATGGGAATGAGAAATTACTTTAAGGACATTAACATGTTTTGGTTTATTAATGGCTTTTACACTAATACTTAACTCAAAGATGGTTTTGATTCTATCAAATATATGGTGAGATAGAAATTGATATTTGGTACTGCAAGTTAAATAACCATAATTTTTAGATATGGGAATACCTAAAACATAATTAGTAAGGTCACTATTGAGATTAATCTTGATGTATGCTAAACATAGACTACTTTTAACATTATTTTCATAGCATATTGCTTATATTTTGGATAATTTTAAAGGATCTGATACCTAAAATTACAAGTGTTTTTTTCTACCTCTTCATAGAAAAGGAGAAAATTTAGAGAAGAATTGGAGCAAATTTAGAAGACTTAAAGAAGGACCATTAAACACAGTGCTTACATGCCATCATGTTTGGCTTGTTGTCTATAGTGGTCACTTCTATTTGTCCTTTACAACCTTACAAACCCCTATTTTATTCCTACATCATGATATATGTCACTTACATATCCATATGCTAGTCCCATGTTAGCATTGAAGATTTGCAAAATAATTTACAAAATATGTCAAACACAACACAACTTGTTACACAAACTCATGTTGGGGTTGTGTAATACATGAGTTTGTGTAACTAATTAAAGATTAGGGTTTCAAATAAAAACAAAAGGAAAAGAAAAATAACAGATGGATTTTTTAGATCGGAAAGAGTTATAGAGCATTAGAAATTTTTTTACATTGTTTTCGATAAAGAATAAGTCAAACTTGGAAGATAGATAAGATTTTAGAAAAGATCAATTAAAGATTCAAGGCTCAACACTCATCACAATGATCTCTTACTCTTTTTTTCTTATTTTTTTTCTTTGTTTAATTATGAACTAATTAGTTTACAAGTTTAGGTGGGATAGACTCTAGGATTTATGTATTGAATTGATCTTTAGTTTAATGAAGTTATATTTTTCGTGAGATTTATCCATATTTTCAATAATTGATTTTTATTGAAGGGGAGAAAGTGGAAGATTCAATTATTTGATTTATGAATCAAGATTTGAAAGATGAGATGTGTGTTTAAATCATAACATGGATAAAGAGGAGCTATTTGAGAGAAAGCCACAAGATCTTCCTAGGTTAGGATAAAAATTATCAAGAGAGTTCATAAAATAGATTACTACATTATTAGATTGCCTTGATTTTAAAAGGATTTCAATTGAATAATCTAAAAATAGGCCTCATATATCTTGAGAGATAATATAATCTATGTCAAGAATTTTTATTGATCCTAAGAAACTAGAATCATTTATTAAATAATGGTGAAGTCGATTATGGTAAAATCCTAAGGAAAAGCTTTCTTAAATCTAATTTATTCATAGTTTGATTTATTCATGATTATCGCTTTGTTTTGGTGTTTAGATTTATTATTTATTTTATTTTTATCTTAAATCAATTATAATCATTGGTCTAGATTATTAAACGTGTGAATAGTTGGTAATTAATTGGCATTCCTTATAGGATTGACACATGCTTAATTATGCTAGCTACAACTACACCTTGTGCTTATGGCTAAAACATTGAATATAAAGTTTTTGACATTGTTATTAGGGACAAGAAATTTTTGTTTTGATTACTTATTCTTTTTTTATTATTTTTTATTAAAGTTTCTTTATTCCTTCTCTTTTACAGATCAACTCTTATATGTACAAGTCTAACGATTTTGGGAATCTTATTGAGCTAGGCCTTGAGATTGAGAGAAATTTACATATACAAAAGAGGCTTTAGAGGAGAATAGAAGTTGAGGAAGCAAAGATTTCTACAAATAACATGAAATTGTTGATAATTTTTTTCATATCAAATGCCTAATAAATTAACTTAGGCATCACAAGGCCTAGCAACAAAGTAGCTAACTTCTAGATAAAAGGCCTCTCTTCTCTCTTTGGTGCAATAGAACTAGTTTGGAGGATTATCATATGAGGACCTAAACTTGCATCGGTCAATGTTTTTGGAGTATATGATACACTGAAGCTTAATGGTGTCTCTCTTGATGCCATTAAGCTTATGTTGTTGCCTTTCTCCCTGAGGGATAAAGCAAGAGAGTGGTAAGACAATGCAAATAAGGAATCAAATCATTAGATTTTCCCAAAGGGAAGGTGATTCACTTTATGAGGATTAGGAAAGTTATAAGGAGTTAATAAGATCAAGCCCTCATCATGGATTAGAAAAATGGATGATAGTCTAGACTTTTTATAATGGGATGACCTATAACATGAAGATATCTAAAGATGTAGCTACTAGTGGAGCTCTTATAAATAAAACTATAGATGAAGCATATAATTTGATAGAGAACATGGTGAAAATCCCTTACTAGTGGTCAAGTGAGAGAGTCACTATGAAGAAGTTTCTAGGTAAGCACGATCTAGATGCTTTAAATCTTTTAGCTGTTAAAGTGGACACTTTATCATAAAAATTTGACTATATGAATGTTTATTATTTTTAGTGCTTTTATCATGTTCTGTGTCATTTAGGGATCCCTAGGACGTTTAGCTGCATATTGTCAATTATGGAACTCTTTTTTATATATGAATATACTATTAAATAGGTTAACTTCTTCAATAACCCCGTCCAGAAGAATGGCCCTTTCTCTAACACCTGTAACCCTAGTTGGAGGAATCATATAAACTTCTCCTATGGAAACAACTTCAATTTTTCACCTCAAAACAATTAGGATAATTTTTATATTGTATTATCAATCAAGATTATATTATTTATAGAAATTAAATGTAGGAAAAAATCAATAGATTATCAACGGAAAATTCTGGTGGGAATTTGTAGTGATCAAGTTTTTGTAGCTAAAATTACTGACGGAAAAAATAGTAACGTAGGTAAAATTCTTGACGGAGTTACAATATCCATCTTTAAAATTACCGATGGAATGTAATATTTCGTAGGTAAACAATTTTTGTTGATAAAATTACCTACAGAAATTGCAATTTTGTTGAGAATTTTAGTGACGGAATATAAAATTCCATTGGGAAAATTAGCAACGAAAATTGTAATTCTATTAGAAAATTTTACCTACGGCTATTTCTCTTGTGATTCTTTTTGTCGGTACTTTCTTTCATTAAATTTGTTTGTCAACGGAAAATCAATATTTTCCATGGCTTAAACCAATTTTTCTTATAGTGTATATTGTAATAGATAATCTACCGTCCATATAGCAATGAGTCTCATATTTCGTGAATGAACTAAATACATTGAGAATCTCTGCCATTATGTAAAGGGGCAACTCCAAGCTATAATATTGTCATAGCCCATTTATGATTATAGTTTTAACAGGCAGATATTTTCATTAAAGCTACTACTAAATAGCAATTCTAGTTTCTACTGTGCAAGTTGGACATTTACGATCTTCTTGCAGCAATTTGAGAGGAAGTGTTAGATAGTAAATATTTTTTTATATTTAAATAAAGTTGCTTAAGGTTAGAGATAAGTGTATATTTTGTAGGTAGTGCTTTAACTTAATTAGAATTCGTAGTGTTATCAAGTTACTTACTATATGTACTTGTGTAAATGTCTTTTTTTTTAATCAATAGTGAATAATAATAGATTTTCTTCGTATTCTTTCACCGGTATGTAATAAAGTAAAGGTTGGAAACTAAAATTGGGCTATATCGCATTAATTCATTCCCTAAACTTGGATTGCACATTTTACAGCTTAATAAGGAAAGCCACAACTATTATTCTTTTAATGTCATCGTCATTTTTTACATAAAAGTGAAATGAGAAGATATTTAGAGTTTAGATATTATATTTAAAATATCTTAAATTATAATAGAAGTTTCAGTAGAAAAGGACAAATGGAAGGGTCATTACATCACTGGTAAGATTTTCAGGAATAAAAATCACCCTGAAAGGAACCTTGACACTGGACTGGACTCATTTTCGTTGAAATCATTGTACGTATGGAAACAAATAATGCTATTTGTCCATTCAAGACATGTATATATCTATCGCCATAATCTAACTAAATTTCATAGCGACAGGCGTATTCATTAGTTTAGTGATATAGAACCATCTCTCTCTCTCTCTCTCTCTCTCTCAATAATGCTTGCCACCTTATCTGTGACGTCTACTAACAGATATATATATGTGGTAGCATGATATAGAAAAAATCTGTACGGCGATTTGTTTGAACTCCAACCAGAGAAGAACGTATCAATTCTCGCGATTCATGTGCGTGGGAGTCAATTACAAATCCATTCTCATCGATTGTACAGTCTGTTGAAAACTACACCGTGCATTTATCTCATCTCAAGTTTTCAATTGAGTCAAAGTACACTTGATTTCGTCAATATATATTAACGAGCTATCGAGTTATTCTTACCAAGTGACCGAGTTCTCTGGATTCAGATGGATGTAGATTTGTATTCACGACAACAATGGAGTAAACTAAGCACGATTACTTCAATTTAAGAGGTTTGACAATTTAATAAGCTAGCCTCGTCTTAATGTTGACATAAAAAGCCTTAAGATTATGTCCTCTGATAAACATTAGTATAAAGCTACTCGACTACTTCATATGTGAAACGAATTTACAAGTATCTTCGTAACTAAAACACTCTAACAAGAATTGCCAATAAATGTATTACCAGTATTTTATTAATCCTCCGCCTTTCACTTTCTGTACGTTGTTTATCTTAACATGATAATACTAATTTTAGTACTTGTAGTGAAACTTATAATATATTTACTCATTAAAGTCAGAATTTATAGTTGTTTCAAGTGTCCAATTGAAGTTTCATTATAGATGATTTGAATTTGTAGACTGAATATTCATTGTTTTTATTAAATAATCAGTTAATTTTATTGGTGTTACAACATTAATGATAATTATCCTAAAAAATAGTGATGCTTAAACTATTAACGATTCAATCTTGTATATAGTTATATAGATATTCTAGCTAATTATTTATTGGTTGAAGGTAATTCAACAAATGTTAAGGGATTGTAGAATCTTTTTATATAAATTTGTTGCAAAGAAATAAAGAAACTTGTGCATATTGATAGCTTTTCTAAACATATAATAGTCGCCCACTTATTGATATTTGACTCTTTTTTATTAATTTTCTTCTAGCATATTGTGGATAAATATATGAGATGAGTGTTCACAATTTTTTTTAGTGAAAAAGAATTAATGATGACGTCAAACCATTGTTGGGTAAATTAAATTTTAATTAAAAATTTAAGAATGCCAAAGTGGTTTTGATTAATCTTTTTATGTTCTTCCGTATAATTTAATTATTCCATCATATAATTTTTGATCAGATATAATGTATGGAATTAATGTTTACTATATTTTGAGTCTAATCATATTAAATTTTTTGGCATTAGCTATTGATTAAATTAGTGACATTTGTAAATTATTTACAAAATGTCATTCTATCTTAACCAAGGATTTACAGACTCAATACTAATTGAGAACAACAGAACATTACCCCTAATTACTTTAGGGTGATGAATCATATCTTAATCACACAACTATCTTTATATAGTTCATGCTGTATCCAATAACTACCGATTGACTGATCCATGATTAAATGAGTCATAAATAATATCAAAATATAGCAATTCCTATACAAGATAACTTTAGAGACCTAAAATCAAAGGATCATTTATACAATCATCACACAAAAAATTCCAAAAAATGTTACAATTATGTTAATAAACTAGTATATGGTATCAAAGTTAGACCTCTATAAATATGGGGTACTAAATTATCATATTAAAGGAAATGCCATTTGAAAATCAATTACAATAGGGTAATATATATCAAATAGCAAAAAACTAATAAACATAATTAAGTAACAACCTACTCCTCTACCAGTAAATGGTTAACACCTTATCACCAATGCCTATATAGCCCTAATACCATCTCTAAAAACCTATCATGGAAGTAATCATCCAATACACACATTCCGAAATTAATAATAAACTCACAAGTATGATAGGCAACTTTTAGTCGTGATAAAACAATTATATAATGGCTTATACCTACATAAGGTATATACCACATATTCGCTTGGGGAACATATTAGTTTATTCCTTGATATAGATATTTATATTTGCTCTATACAATGGATTGATTTATGCCTCAATCTAGCTCTGACTATTATCCTTAGACAATATATTGATTTCTACCATAATATGACATATGACATCAGCCTTAGCAAACCCTCGTACCACAATTATATAATAAATAAATAACATATAGATGCCTATCATAGACCTTAAAATAATCACGACATGCATCTAACAATCACAACACGCACCAATTGAACATAGGAGATTGACATTATGTATAAACCACATAAAAGCACAAATGAATCTACGTTGTACCTAAGACATTTATAACATGTATCACAAAAGTTTAACTATGACTATATATCAAAATTTTTACAGCTTCATACTCAATTGTGTATGAATAAATCCCCCCCAACAAGGAAACAAATCCATAAATCCACCATATTCCCTATATGAGGTTTATATAATTCTTATTAAATTTCAAACAATTATTACATGCAAACAATTATTAATCACAAAAGACAACAATTAATAATATTAAATTAATAAACATATATCTTAGAAATTTTGATGTGTGTTACCTATTACATGTATAAATTATAAAGTAAATCACTTGTTAAATCGTATAAGATATAAATCTTTAAAATCTTCTTGATTTTTTTACGAATTCAGATGATTATAAAACAATGCACTTAATTTGATGAGTAATGCAACAACGAAAATTAGTATATATTCTTCCAACAATAAGAAAATTAAAAAGGTAAGAGTTAGAGAATATGACACCACGATTTATACTGGTTCACCCTTAACCTTGGACTACGTCTAGTCCTCAGAGTTTGTCTGAGATTTCACTATCTCCTTCAACGTTACAAGTATTATTTCTATACTTGAAGAGCCTCTTCAGGTTTCTTTCACAAAGTATTTTTTATCTTCTTCCTTAGCCTCTTCAGGCTCTAGCCTTTCTTTCACTTGAAAAAAATATTATTTGAGCTTCATGTTACAGATGTATTCGCTTTCTTTTTTTCTTTATTTTCTCAGAATATTTTTCACAGCATGAGCACTTGAGCACAGAATTTCTCTAAGTATGTTTTGTACATTCAGAATTCTCATTTTTTAATTGTGTTAAATCGTATAAGATATAAATCTTTAAAATCTTCTTGATTTTTTTACGAATTCAGATGATTATAAAACAATGCA
>JAJMLV010000007.1:26052715-26063838 GCA_027123465.1 Erythroxylum coca | reverse complement strand
TGCATATGGAATGATTTGTAGGCAACCCACTGCCTTTCTAGTCAATTGGGGCTCATGAGATATTATTAGATCCCACTCGTGACTTACTTGAATTAAGTGTTAATTCAAGTGGCTAACATAACCAGGAACCTAATGAGGCACACATATAAGAGATCCGAAGGATAAGTAAAACGGTCTTGAATGGTGATTTAAGATATGAGAGAGAACTTAGAGATTGTATCATGATGTGATCGTGATAGAAAACGTTGCATGGAATGGATTAGAAATAAGTGTTGTTGGCTTCCAAATTGGTCATTAGCTTCCCAAAATGTCCATTAATGGATGTTATTCATGGTCATTAATTTCCTATAACTTCCATTAATGCATGCTATTCATGACCATTAACTTCCCATAGCTCTCCATTGGTGATGGGGGTTATGAAAGGCTAAATGGTGCAGAAAATAGAGATGGTTTTTGTGCATCTTGTGTAAGGCACAAGTGAAAGAAGGGTTCTTTCTTACACACACTCTTTTTCTCTCTAGCTCTTGCAAGAATTCTTGTCTTTTCTAGCACAAAGAAAGAATTCTAGCCATCTCCTAGTGAGGTTTTATCCTTCTATCTTCATGTGGACTTTCATTAGAGACGGTCTATATTGATCGTTGTAGTTTACGAAAACCTAACGCAAAGAAGATTACATTTCATGTTTTTATTTCTATATCTATATATATATTAGTAGATCTTTTTTTTATGTTTCGTTTTATTTTTCGATCGTATTTTTTATATATATTATTTATGACATGTATGATTGGAATCTTAAATTCTCTATGAAGTTGTTTTATCCCACAAATCTCTTTCCTTATATTGATTGTCATTGATGCTAAAAATTACTTATCTAAAATACCATATTAATTTTGATCCATATGCTTACACTCTTTGTATACAGATAAAAAAGCTAGTCTTTTGCTGAATTCTTTAATGAAAATGGAAAGACTCTGAACACAATCTACTCTTCTATCACCCTTAGAGGATTTATACTAAGTTAGACCACATTGAGCTCCTTGAGATGCTTATGAGCATCCTCATCTATAAAACCATAAAAGTTACGCAAAATATGGATTAAGCCAGACTTAAGCTCAAAAGTAACATGTTCAACAAAATTTGGAAAAGTGAAGCATAAAAGATTTTGAGTCAAATCTGGGGTAGCTGACTCTTTTAGAGTTCTTAGATTGCCCATGGCTTCCTCAAGGTCAAATCATTGTTGTATTCTTAGACTTGTTCTAGTTTCCCTACGTAACCATTGCAGTGTATTATCAATCTCGGGATCAAATTATACAAGGTCTTAATGAGGAGATCTTGTCACTACCATACACAAACACTAACAAAATTAAAAAGATCAAAAAATAATTGTAAAAAAATTATAAACAAATATAAACATAAAACACCAATTAATATATAAAAAAACTAAATCACTTCACTTTTTAACAATAGCACCAAAATTCTTAATGCATTTTAAACACACCAAAAAACAAACCTAACTTTATATAACTAAATTTGTAGTAACGGTGAGCAAGGACTATATCTATAGAGAGTGTATGTCTAGCTTTAGTGAAGAGTAAGTTAATGTTTAGGATTTTAGGGGGGATAGTTGGTTGAATTTGATTAACAAAATAAAGTAAAGCTAAACTATTGAAGATAAATTAAATTAAACAGTACAAAAGTGATACATTAACTAATGTGCATTGGATCTAGTTTATGGTTCAATCTTAACCTTTATACAAATGTGCAAAATCAATCGTTATATTATTCTTGGACCTCTCATTGAAACTATTAATAGTAGATTAACAATAATCTATATTAACCCTAGTTTTCCCTTTAGTTTTATCTAATTAAAACAAGCTCTTTAATTAGGTCTAGCTATCAAACACCTAGAATAAACTCTCTAAATTTAGTTTGACAATCACTTTATGTAATTGAAAAATAGATTAATCTAGCAACAATCACATAAGCTTTGGTTATGTAACCTATGCTATGTTATCCCTAATGATGTTTGACCATTAGTTGACCACAAGTAAATCAAATGTATAATAATTACATATTACAATCTAGATTCTGGAAATGAGTTCATATATAAATAATCTATTTAAGGTGTTTAAATTATTTATACCTAAATCTCAAAATATTATTTATAGAATAATGTAATCAATTTAAAAAGATAGTGAGAACAACACCATTACATTAAGAAATTCTAAAAAAATGTTTGTCATTTTTTATATCCCCTTTGAATTAGGAGGATGAAGGTTAGCTCTTCATAACTCTCTAAAGGGTAAGAAATCTACCCCTTTTTTTGTCTCTAAACTCTTTATACCTCATTTAGCCTTTTCAATGCCCTTTTATAGTAAAAATGAAGGTTATGTCATAATACACGGTCAGTTACACATGTAGCCACATACATGATTGTGTAACTCACTTACACGAATACTGTGTAGGTTGTAGAGGTGGCTGAAGTGTTGTCTTTAAGCTCCTACATGCTTTTAGTGAGCTACATATTTCCATACACGGTCGCTTTGCAACAACTTTATTTCTTCCATTTTTTGTCCCATATTCACCCTAATTTATCTCCTTCTTATTCTATAAAGGCAAATAAGATTAAACATCATTTGGAGGGCTCCAAGGATATATTATTAGCTCATTTTGGTTCTTGTTCTTTCAACTTATACCTAAAACAAAATATGAAAAAAAATCAGTATCTTAAGAACATCATAACATTAATCAGTAAGCATCAAGGAGAAAATATACAGTTAGCACTTATCACTGAGTCATTATTTAGATACGTAGGGTGATGAGCTAAATGAAACTGATGGGAATTATAAGAAACCAGTGATCATAAAATTTGACTAGCATGTCATTATGGAAACAATAGAAGAAAACCAACAAGGTGCCAACTATCACAACATTGATGAAGAATTTAAAGTAGTCAAAAGAAGATTTGTTAAGAAGAAAAAACAACCTACTATAACCAACAAAGTATGAAGATCATTTCTTAGAACATTTGAGGGGCAAATTCCCCATGATTTTTCTAAAAAATTCTTCATGTAAAATAAACTTGACATTATTGCTATTTTGGAATCCACAATCAAAATGGGAAAACGAGATTTTTTGAAAATGCTTTAAACACAGTGGAGAGAGATTATAAATTATGCTTAGCATCTCAATGGCAAAATCTATATCTACTATACATCAACTCTTTTATTGATGTTTCCACTGTTAGCATCACTAATCAATTGATACATATTGAGGTCATGTGTAAAATCACTAATACTTATATATATATTCTCTTTTATATATGTATTTAACAATGTTTTTGTGGGATCAAATTAGAAGATTGGCTTTTAGCTTACAAAGACCATGGCTATTAACTGGTGATTTTAACACCATCATTTAATTTGAAGAGGTTGAAGGCCTTAATGCATTAAAACATCCTTGTTAATAGCTAAGAAATTGCTTCATTGACAGTCATGTTTCTGATATCCCATATAAGGGTAATTTTTTCACCTAGAATAATAAACTAAAAGGTGATGAATTTATAAGGAAGAAGTTACATTTTATTGTAGCCAATCTACAATGGTTTCATTAGTCTCTAAACAGATTTTCAATGTTCTCCTCTTCATGCTTATCTAATCAATCACCAAGTATCAGCTATATAGATTCTATAAGTTTTAGAATTCCTTTTAGATTTAACAATATTCTTACTATTGTACCAGGCTTTGATGAAGCCATATGGAAGGGTTTTATAGCTAATATTTATAACTCTAAACAATATATGTCATAAGGATGAAGATCATTAAAGAGCTCCTTAAGCAGTTGCATAAGGAAGATGTTGGTAATACATATCATGTTTTACTTGCTTCTATGTCAACATTGAGTGTAGTTTAAGCATAACTATACAGGAATCCCACATCTTTAGAGCTTATTGAAAGGGAAAAGTAAGCTATTTCAAATCTCTCAAAGGCTTTATCTTATGATCATTCCTTAATAAAACAAAGATTCATAATAACATGGCTAAAAGGGGGAGATAGGAGCTTTTCATTCTTTATAAATTAGTGTTACAAAAAGTTTTCTTAATAGAATTTCTATTATTGTGATAGGCAACCACATAATCTTTGAATAAAATCTTCTTCTTGAAGAAGCCTATAACTACTTTTCAGCTACTACGAACACTTGGAATAATACTCACTCTTTATTTGATTTAGTAAAGACTATTATGACAGGGTGTATTTTTGAACAAGAAGCTGAAATTCTTTCAAAGCCAATGATAATATAGGAAATAGATGATGTTTTTAAAACTCTAAATCCTTACAAATCACTAGATCCAAATGGTTATAACAAGCTATTCTTTATCAAGACTTGACATTTCACTAATAAAAGGGTTCATGAAACCATCTTATAATTCTTCATGAAGAAAAAATCGTATAGAGAGATCAACAAGAATTTCATTGCACTAAATCCTAAAGGTGGAAAGCAGAAATATTTCAATGATTTTAGGCCTATTGTATATTACAACTCCATCTACAAAATCATCTCTAAGATTTTGGAAAATAGACTTATGAAGGTTTTGATTAATCATGTTGACACAACACAAGGAGCTTACATTCCAAAAAGAGTGATGGGTGACAATATACTACTGTTGTAAGAATTTAAGAGAGGATATTCCATAAAAAAAAGGGGAATTGTGTTTTGAAAGTGGATTTAACAAAGGCTTATGATAATATGGATTGGTCTATTTTAGTAAACATCATGAAGGCAATGGAATTCATGGATGTGTTTATAAAATGGACGCAACTCTGTATCACATCTCCTTCTTTTAACATTCTTATAAATAGTGATCATATAAATGCTTTCAAAAGTAATAGAGGCATTAAATAAAGAGATCCTACTTCAGTAAGTATTTTCCCTTCTCATCGTAGTTTTTAATAAAATTTTAAAGACAATAATGGAGAAAATCAAACACTTCAAGTTTCTTTCAAAATTTAAAAAGCTAGGCATAAAAAAACTCATCATTGTTGATGATTTGATCATCTTCGACAAAGCTGACGAAACTTTGGCCACTACCTTCATGAAAGCAATTAAAATGTTTACAAGGCTATCTTGGTTTGAAGTGAACCCTAACAAGAGCTCTTTCTATATTTCTAAGAATGCTAGGGATTAAGACTAGATGATTAAAAGCATTAGTGGATTTAGAAGACTTCAGTTACCTTTCACATATCTTGTGATTCTAGTAACTTCTATTAAATTGAATTGTGGTGAATTCAAACACTTTGTTAATATATTATAGGCGAGAATTGCTGGTTAGATTATCAAAGCACTATCTTCAGTTGGAAAAGCTCATCTATTTTTAGTTTCCTAAATTCCATGAAAGTGTACTGGGCAACTCACTTGGATATTCCTATGGATGTGATCGAATTAATTGACAAAGTTATTAAGAGATTCTTGTTGTTTAGAAACTAAAACTGATGAGTAAAAGTCCCTGTAAAATGGTCAATGGTTTTTACTTCTAAGAAATATGGAGGTTTGAATGTAGTCCCTTTAAGAATGTTGAACTTATTCGTGCTCACTAAGAGGCTATAGAGACTAGTTGAGGATAAGCAGTCTCTTTGGTCTAAATAGGTATATGAATATTACATAAAAGAGTTCAACTTATGGAAACTAGAATTTTTAGGAAATGTTTCTACTACTTTAAAACCATCTTTAAAATTAAAAGTGGAGTTAAACAACAATTTGTTAAGAAGATTGAAAATGGAGTCAAAACACTCTTTTGATACAATAAATGGCTAGCTTCAGGTCCTTTGTCAAGTGTTGTTGAACTAAATCCATTTAGAAATATTGTTCATGATAATCAAAATGTTGCAATAGCTCTTATACATAAAGATGCTATACTATTCACAATTTCTTATCCCATCCTATCAAATGAGATTAATAATCAGGTTTTGCATGATAACATGGAGGATAGAAACTAATGGTTACCTTACACTAAAGAAAATTATACTAATTTTTTGTGTAGTAGATTTTTTCAAAATAATATCTTCTTTGTGCCATAGTATGACATTGTTTGGTCTAACTTCATAGTTGTTAGCACTTTAATAACATTATAGAGGGCAATTAAGAATAGATTACCTAGTATTAAGAGGCTAAACAATTTTTCATTCATAACTAATTGATGTGTGTTGTATAAATGTCAGATGGAGAGTGCAACTTATTAATTTTTTAGATGTAGCTTTTTTGGGCATCGCTTCCGGAACCTAACTCTTGCTCTGATACCATACATATTAGGTCCCGAAATCCCGAGCCCAAGTCTTAAACCATAAAACATGAACGTATTCCAAGAAATCACCTTAACCATTATCGGTTCATCTTCTTTCTCTGATACTAAACATGTTGGACCCTGATTCTAGAGTCCAACGATCATTCCGGAGTCATAAAGCCTGAGTGGGTCTTCTTTTAGGGTTATTTCAATGAACCCTCTTTAGTCATCATTCTTATAACATCTCAGACCACAAGGGCGAGCCCAACCAAATCAAATGACCAAATAAACACTAGAATTTTTCATAAAAATTTATCTCCATGTATGAAGTTTACTTGAAACAATAATCATCTTATTCAGAGCTCTATAGCTCAAGATATGCCTAAAAACCCAAAGTATGTTTGGTAAACAACCAATTCATGCTCTTCTAATCAATTTCCCCATTATCTTTTCATAAATCCTTTCCAAATCAAACCCAAAATCTATCAAATCTCATTTAGAGATATAAACATGTGTTAGGAGTGTTTTGATTCAAGAATCACTCCATTTGGAGGTCGGATGAGGAAGTTATGGTCAAAAGAATCCAACATGTGTATGTCTTTAATCATTTTGTACCTGTCTTGGAGAAATTGCCATAACTTTTGCTACAAATGTAGAATTGAGTTCTTTCTTGGACTATTTAAAATTAGACTTCTACATCTACAACTTTCATGAATACCATAAGGCAATATTTTGCCTTTTAAGAGGTCAAAAATTGCAATTTATTGAAGTTGTCCCGTGAATGTCTGTTTAATGGACCTTGTTGGGGTGGGGAGTCATTTTTGACCTGAGAAGGCCCGATGTCCATTAAACGGACATTGGTGAGGCTGGGGGTCATTTTTGACCCGAGAAGGTCCATTTAACAGGCCTAAAGTCTGTCTAACGGATATAGGGTTTCCCCAAACCCCTCCAAAGCCTCTCCAATGCTTCCTACATCCAAACTAAAATCATATGCACTCATAATCTTCCCAAAACCAACTCTTCTAATGCCAAATCACTTCATATCACTTTAAACATCAAATTTATCTCATAAAACTCTCAATTCTCAACCCATTTGATTCATCAAAACCACAATTTCACATCATTCTCCATAGCTGTCCTATACACATATCCTATGTGGCATCACAACTTGTAATGATCATAACTTTTCACTCTGGTTTCCAAAAATTTCAAAACTTATGTTACTGGAAAGCTAGAAAGATCATCTACAACTTCCAAGCATACAATTTTGACCAGTTTTACTTAGGTTATTGCAGATTTTCCCTGGAATTAGTTCATAACAATCACCCTTATGAAAAACTTGAAATCTGTCCCAAATTCACTTCCTCTATTGCACATCATTCATAACAATTCAACTACCAATTGGGATTCATCAACTCTCAACCTCAATTCATTTGACTCTTTATATTCAACAACATGTCATCATTCATACCATTCTTATCTTTCTTTTCTATAATATATTTCACTTATATGTAACAACTATTTGTATTCAAAATTTATCATCTCAATTTGATAAATTCTCCAAGTATACCTAATTCCAACTTAACGTCATTCTTAATTAATTCATATTTTAACTCCACCTCATCCATACCCAAATTCACATTTCAATTTGACAATCATCCATACACAAATTCATATTTTATTAACATCATAAAATAAGAGTTTTACAAAATTTAATGGCATTTCCAAGCCACATTACATCATCAATATCATAATCCAAAATACAAAAGATGCAAAACCCAATAATTCTCAAAATACAATTGAAGCCTTGTTTTACATAAACTACTCCAAAACAAAACAAAACATACAAATTCGGAGTAATGTCTTGACTTTCTTTCACTCGGTCTCTTGCTCATCACCTGAATAGGGGAAAGTGAGCGATGGTGAGCCTAAAAACTTGTGGGTAACATGTTTATAACGGATAACAAGCAAAACCATTTATAAAGTTCATTTCCATTGAGCATTTTCGTAAACATAATCATTCTGTTTTAAAGTCACAAAACACTTATTTCTCCAAATTCTCAACCAATTCACGATAATGCAAATCATGTAGGCATCAACTTGTCAAGATATCATGAACACATAAAAACATTAGAATGGTTTGGTTAGGTCCAAAAACAAAACATACTACACGTTTCCTATAAGGGTCCTATGTAGCCGTGAACAGAACGTACTATCATAATCCCACAAAATGGTCTTGCGTAGTCGTGAATTTATAGGAGTCCGTAAAGGAGCTCCACACCATTAGCGGGCAGGCAGGAGAAGCCTTTAATCAAAGTGCACGTGACATACTTAAGGGACCAAACCAAACCCATATAACATGTATTTCATGACTTGTAAACATGTTTCCCAAAGGGCACATTTTGAAAACATGATTTTTTTCTTGACGTTTTGCCACAAAGGCATATTTTGAAAACACATTTGTTCATAAACATGAAGTATCTCACATTTCATCAACCAGATTCACATATTAAACATATAGAAATTTCTTAAATCATTCAAAGCAATAACGCAACAATTATGAAGCAATTTGAAATCATTTTATTCTTTTACTTTAAAAGGAAACATTTATGGCTCATTAATTCTATTATAAACATTAATTTCCTTGCTTAATACTTTGCTCAAAAATGCCTCTTCCTTTGCTCTTCTTGTCTTCCTTGATTTCCTTTAACAATAGCCACAAAATTCCATTCAATAGGAATCTCAATTGAGAACCCACAAGACACATTCACTAAAATTGATCCTAGAGTTCTTAAACCCATACATTTCTTAAGCTATATGAACCAAAATCTTCTCAAAAATCCAAAATGTTAAACATAAGCTTACCTTGAATCTTCACCAAACAATGACTTTTTTGGCTCTAATGCAAGCTCTAATCCTCCTCTCCCTTTTTCTCTTCTTGAAAATCACAAATTCCTTCTTGAAAGTCAAGAAAAGTTGAAACCTAGCTTTTCTTCTTTCTTTCCTTTCTTCTCCATCGAATTCTCTCCTTATTCTCTCTTTTCTTTGTTTTTCTCCCTCAATTTCGTTTATGGTTCTTCCTTAAAAGCAAGCCCACACTTCTTATTACCATTTTGCCATTAATGAGTGTACAAAGACCCTTCTACCATTCCTTATATGCCTTGTAACTTAAATGCTTAAGTGACTTGCCAATTTTGCCCCTCATGCAATCTTACTACCTTAACACTATAATTCAATTAACCCATGTCATAAAACCTTACTCACATTAATATGCTAATTAACTCCACAAAAATACTTTATTAAGACCTCAACTTTCATTTAAGTCATTGCCTAACTTCTTCCAAAAATCAAGACCTTTTCTGGTCAGGTAATTGAAGGAATTTGATAACACTTCCTTCTAGAAAAATGTTCCTCTTTGTCTCAATTTTCTAATGACATCAAAATCATTCAATTTAGTTCCATAATCTAAAAGTTATACTACAAACATTTCCAAACTATTCTTATATTGAAACAATATTTTGTGCTCAATTTCCATCCAAAAATTGAAATTCTTAGAGACTGAATTAGAACTCGATTTCATCAGACAATTTGTAGAACTATGCCTCTAGTTTACTCCAAATTAAAAATCATCTCATTTGGATAACTAGAAAAAAAGTTATGACTAACACACCGAAGCATACTCATTGAACATGTTTCAAACTACATTTTCCAGCTTATGACTTCTAACATTTCACATACAATTTTTCTAACTTCCAAGGAAATGTTTGGGGTCCAACACGATATACCCTTCATATTTACCATCAACATTAGTCTATACTTAGCGACTTGCTTCCACCCTTTTCTCTACATAGCAATTTAGTAACCTATGAATTAGCTACTTGTTGTAAGATAATAATAAAGACATAATGTATCAAATTAGTGAATCCAATTGACTCCATTAATGCCTTTTTTTTAATCACAATTTGTTAACAATAAAGAATAATAAAATGCCTTGAGTCTTTAGTTAACTCAAACAGTTTGTCTTGTAGGAAGTAGAAATCATCCGTACTTAAGGTGACTACCAATAATTTTTCAATAGTTTCCTTATTTGGCTCCTCCGTTTTTTCTTCCTCAATCACTTTTGCCCACTCTTCTACTTTCTCTTCTTGGACAAAGGCTTCCTATTCTTTTTCAACCTTTATTTTCTTTGTCATTTGTTCTTCTTTCTCTTCTAAAACATTATTTAGCTCCTCATCTTCTTCAACTATCTTCTTTGTCATTTCTTTTACTATCTCTTCTTAAATTGCAGCTTCGTTCAAGAAATTGATCTTTATCTCCTTTTCACTCTCAGGCATTAATGAGCTCAAATAATTTGTTGTATTAAGCTCAATATATTCGGGTGAAGAAAATATCTCTTTGAATTTACGGTGACTAGCTTCATTTTGGTAAAGTTTTCCACTAATAGATCTATAAGATGTTCTTCTTACTACTCTTATTGTAAGTATCTAGCTAAAGATTAATTTTTCCATACATTAATATAAGAGTTGCTCCACTCTAAATTATATGTATTCTCATTTGGTTTATTATAAGGCTAGTTTCACATGTAATGTGGATGCTCCCACTTATAGTTTGGTGTCTGACATTCATGATTGTAAAGGTTACCCCCTACAAATGTCACAACACATCATGGATATCGATTGAGCTTCCAAATACATGTCATTATACCTTTCGTTTGAAGTTTGTGATGATGCTGAGGTTTGAATGGCTTAAGGGGTGTTTTTTGAGGAGATGGTGATAGAAGGATTGAAAAAAAAAAGGAAAGAAAGGAGGAAAAAAAAAAGAAGAAGAAGAAGTTTTGCAGAGTCAG